>QVAJ01000013.1:4483496-4503646 GCA_003546035.1 Mixornis gularis | reverse complement strand
TTTTTTTAGTTTCTCAGTTTTTAATCCTTTCTTTCTGGACAAAGAGCGGAGAAAGTCAGTTCTGGTCAGCAAAATCACCCATTTTGACATCATGTGTCCTTATTGTGAAAAGATTACTTTAAAAAATCTTGACCTAAAACCATTTCTAAAATAAATATAGCAAAAAATATAATACARTATATAATGGTGAAGTGTTTAGCTCTATCAAGTGTAGGGCTTATGCTGATTTATATCCAGGTAAATCCATCTGCCTTTCTTGCAAAAGTTATTACTGCTCCATCTACCTCAGTGTATTCTGCTTGGTGTCAAAGACCTTGTGTTTCAATTCCTTCAGCTAAACTGTGTCAGTCACCTTTATTTGGATAGACAGGAAGCTTGTAGYTTTGAGGAAGGACATTGTAACTATCAGAAGGACAGGGATGACAAGTCCTAAAGAACAGAGCTGAAAAATAACACAAATCATCAACCTGATCAGCTGTGTAAAGTGAGAGAAATAAAGGAAAAATCAAGGAAATCTTTCAGAAGGAGACAGTCAAAATGATGACAAAAACAAAGTCTGGAACCTTTCCAGGGTAAAAGAGGGAGATTTCTGGATGCAGCTCTACCTGGGAAAAGAACTTTGCATTGCTAGAAACTGTGGATAGACATAGTTCCATCCCAGGCTGAGCCAGATAGGGTTCATTCTAGTTCAGATGAGTGGGTTTTAAAGTCAGAGCTGGATCCTGAGCTGTCTGTCAGCTGAAAAAGTGCAGCTTTCCACGCTGGTACACTTTTTTCTGGGAGCCATGCCACCCAAACTTGGCTCAGCAGTGAGCTCCTCCTTCCCCTGCCCACTCAAGCACAGAACAAGAAGTCCCTGGAACTGCCTGTGAGTTTGGCAACTCACCCATTCCTGCACCTCCCTCCAGGAACAACTTTTCCTCCCAACAAAAAAACCTCACAGGACCACAAACCCTACTTCACTGCGTGGTTCTCAAAGGTGATGCTCAGTGAGAGAGTAACCTTGGTGTTTAAAAAATAGAAACACCTAACACACAAAAACAACCCCAAWAAACATTGTTGACACTCTTCAAAGCACAAAGGCTGAAAAGAGAAAAAAAAATGAAGCATTACATTATCTGCCCCTGAATGTCTTTTGGGTTGCAATTAAAGGACTGAAGCAGGGTCATTGCTAGTGCCAATGCTCCTCCCTCCATGCCTTCTCTGCTCCTCAGTTTGTTGAGTTGCAAGGCACTATATTTCTTTTTTGTTTGTTAGGTCTTGAAGCATTCAAGAATGCTGAAAAAATTCCTCCTATGGCAATGAGCCTGGATGACCCCCCTCCTAACCTAGCACCCACCAAAAAAAAAATGATAGCATCAACATCAAATATAAAGGCAATGAAGGGGAAATGAGGTGCAATGTTAATGAAACTTTGAAAATGCAATCCATTCTAAAAAATAAATATAACTAGAACTCTTGCAGTAGTTTTATCCCGTTATCTACAGGGACATTAACATTGTACTTGGTTCTGTCTCATGCAAGACTTTGAAGGAGAGATGGTGATTTCAGGCATACAAATCACTAGAAAAAAGATCCAACATTGAATAAAAGAAGCTTGAAATGATTTTCAGGATGGAGAGGCAGATTTTGCCTACAGCRTTAATATATTGCAGTTTGGCATCTCTAAAATACAGCTGTGAAGAATGCTGTGAACTTGCTAATTAATAAGACTCCTTTCCTCAGACATTTCATTAACCTAAACTTTTTCGTTTTCTGCAGATGAATGCATGCATGTCTGTTTTTAACCTTTGTACAATGGCTCCTCGTGTTATAATTAATTTATTTCCACTAGCAAGATGAGAATATTGGGTTATAGAAGTAATTCAAAATGAGTCATGCATAATTTATACTGATCAATATTGTTGAGTATAGTGTTGTATTTTCTGTTCTGACTTTTCATTTTATAGAAATAACGTTGTCAAAAATACAGGACTCTAATACTTAATTTATCATCTAGACTTAAACAATAGACTGGTAAATATTTAGGAGGATCCAGAGACCTTCRAGRTCATCTAGTCCAACCATCAACCCAACACTGCAATAAACCCCAAAGTGGTATCTGCAAGTGCCACATCCAGATGCCTCTTGAACACTTCCAGAGACAGTGACTCCACCATCTTCCTGGGCAATTATTCCAATGCTAAACCATTCTGTCAGTGATTTTATTTTTTTTTTTTTAATGTATCTAATCTGAACGTCCCCTGGTGCAACCTGAGGCAGTTTCCTCTTATCCTTTCACCTGAGACATAGCAAAAATTAGCAGCACCCATATTATTGCTGTTTGTGTGTTTAAAAATTCACACTGGGGATTGCTGCACTCTGCAGGAGATTGACAGTGAATAAGGAGGTAAAATAATTTTCTCTTATTGGAAGACTGGGCTGGTCAAGTTTCTTTGGTTTTTTTTGTGGTCTGATTTTACTCCAACTGTATCTACGGTAGAAGAAGAACCTCAAGGTCTTGTTATCTGATAAGCCAGGTAGGAAATGAGCTGTCAGGAAGAAGACAAAAGGCATTGAAATACCTATTTTCTGTGAGGTTACAGGATAACAAATAACAGTGATCAGSTCTCCTTTGATTTTTAGCCAAGGAGGGACTGAAAGATTGCCACCATGTCAGCAGGCTGATGAGCACCCTCCCAAATGGGTTGGGGCAATCATGGGTGGAACAATTTACTGCTGAGAAATGATCCCAGATTTAATGAAGCTGTAGCCTAATTAAACTTTGCATCTTGTCCTTCTCTTTTACCTTATTTTCTTCCTTCTTGGTGGTATTGCTGAAGCCATCACTTTGTGGAGAGGGGAATTTGCCAGTTCCTTGGCTCCCTGCACTCACAGGCACCCACAGGTTGGAGATCAGGTTGCAACAGTGATGCTGGATGAAATGGAAGGATTTCTGTCCTATAAATAACTCCCCTGTGAACAGCCAGCAGGTAAACTCACATGATTAAAGTTTTCAACACTCACATGGTTAAAGTTTTGTTGCCTGTGACAAGTGCAGCACTAAATATAGCTACGTGAGTGCTTCCACAGGACAGATCCCAACTGATGTGAATTTTACTACTGATGTAGCAAATTCCTTGTGAAATTAGTTTTAAGCCCTTGTGAGAATGAGGCCTTTATTTACCAGGCAAAAGGAATGAGACCACTGCATCTTTGGGAAAATGAGACACTTCTACAGTTGTAATTGTTTTAGGTACTGTAATTAGGGACTTAAAATGTTAGTAGAGAGGAATGTGATACTGGTTAGAGAAAGGGTGTTGTAACTATTATTGATGCAGGCTGTTGCTGTCCATGGTCTGATCAGCTGAGTCACAGGAAGAAGACTTTCAGTGAATCTCCACAGGCAAAATAAACCTTTTCTTGTTATTGCACTAGGTTGATGTTAAAGTATTTAGGCTCAGTCTTGGCTGTGAGCAGACCTAAATCTTAAACAATTGATTATAGGTGATCCTTCTCTGTTTTCTTTTTTCTGTTTTCTTTTTATTTTTTAGTGTCTTTTGTGAAACAATTTATCATGTARTACCTATATATTAATTTCATCCCAGATGGAGAAGTTTGTAACAAGGATGTTGTTTTTTTGACATCCTTTCCCCTTCTCTGCCCAGTTTGGTAWTAAATATATTTTCAGATATGCAGTCATACACAGACTGTTGTGAATTCATGGTATTTTTCAGTTTGCAGATAGTTTTGGGTTCCCTGCTTTAGTATTCATTTTGGTTTTTTCCCTTGTGATTATTCTGGCTTACTTGGTGTTTATTATGTAGCACTCTCTAATTATATGCTTGCACACTCCAAAGTTTAGGGATTTGAGTGCCTATTATGTGCTTATTCCACAGCTCTTCATGAATTTCTTTCAATGGACACTGCAGTCATCCCAGAAAATATCATTAAAATACCCTTAATGTCTTACCAACTTGTTGAGGGTGGCACTTCAAGTTTGTTTTCTTTCTCATTCTTATTCCATATTTTCCTGCCAGGCATTTTGGCAAAGTGAAATGAAAATTGCAAAATGGCACAAAGAGTGAGCAAGCCAGTAGTTACCTACTTTGTATGCTTACATTGTGAAGTATTCATTCCATCCTGAGGGTTTTGAAGATTTATGCATGTGTGCTTATTTAGAAGCATGTAGGGTTACAATTATTTTTTCCTCAAGAAATGGTCTTGAGCCTGCATCAATCTGCTTAATTTGGATCTTGTCTCACCTAATTTTTTTGAGTAATTAAAAATACAAGAAGCTGAAACTCCTGTCTAAGTGATGCTCAAACTGTGGTTTCACTACGTGGCTGAATTGAACCAGGGAACAGACAAGCTTGGAAATAATAGCAACAAAAGCAGCAAAGAGTTTTTTCAGAGCCCAGTTCCCAGATATAGTTTGTAGAATCCTCTCATACGCAGTCATTCTAGCTCAACTGAGTCCCTGGCTGCTGTAGGTCTGGCTGCTTGTCCCAAAACCAGCTAGTTCTGAGTCTACCACAGCTGCTGAATGATCTGCAAATCTTGTGAGATTTGGGAAATTCTTGCTGTGGYTGGAGCAGTTTTCCATCTTACCTGTTGAGTCAGGCTTTCTGCACATCAGTCTCTTCAGCACTTAAGCTTTCTGGTCTGGCTGCTTGTCTTGAATTGAGAAGCTGTTCTGAAACATCCCTTCTCCACTTTATTTATTTATTTTTTTTCCTCCTTACCCTCGTGACCTATTGCTTTCTAATTTCTGCCAGCACACTGTCAAAAAGGTGAATTCAGCAATGGAAAAACCTGTGTGGTAAAATAAGCTAAAAGACACCTCTCAAACATTTGTAACCCAGTAAGTTACAGAAATATGTCTCACTGCACTGACTTCCAGCCAATTGTATGAGATAACTCAGGGAAGATGTAATAAAATGTGAGTATGAGAATGGTCTGCTTTTATTGCAAGAAAGAAACATGTTTAAAGCACTAGTTTAATCTGCATTTTAGGTGTTCTTTGAAATCAAGATGGTAAATAGCAGGACTTTAGTGAATCAATACAAAGGAGCTGAGTGTGTGCCAGTGGCAGTCTTTTCATTACAGCAGACATTGGAGGCATATTTCTGAATAATATAATAAATCTTCTTGTCATTCAGATCTGAAGATAATATTCAACTGTTTGTGTTGGTTTTGGAAAGAGAGCATGACTAACAGAACATTTCAATTATTATGACATGCCAGTAGGAGTTATTGCTGCTCAGATGTCATGTAATGACAGGAAAAGAACATAAAAAGAACATAAACCCAGAAGGGAAACAAAATATGATTTTTTTTCAGTCTACTACGACATTTTAGTGTTTAATGGATCAAATTTAAAAAATTATCATAAGCAAATTCTAATTTAAAAACCCCAAATCTATAGCAGTTCTTATTGAAGTCAATAGAAGTAGATAAATATTTGTTTATTATAAACACTTTTTTCAGCAGGTAAACTGTCACAATATGTATGAGGAAATGTCATCATTCAGATGTGATATTGGAATTTTTCTGTTCGATATTGCTCATCGTGCAGGTGTCAGTGATCAGTTGGGTTATCTGCTAAAATAATCTATATAAGTTATGGTCTCATGACATTTTCCAAACTCAGGGCATTACAGCTCATAGAGGTCACAATAGATCTACTTGTCCCTAAATTTTATCCATTCCAGTTGGGTTCCTTATGAGGTGCTTTTCTTGTTAAATAAGTAGCCTCCATTCTCATGTCTATGCTTTTCATATGTAAAAGCTTCCTGTATTCAAAGTATTTTAGTCTTCTTCAAACTTCTATTAAAACAAGTRGGATTTTTGTCTGATTGCAAAGCACTGGGAAGGACCTTACCTGAATGCTGCATAACAGCCCCTCTTATCTCTCAGACTTCCCAGATTGAATTGCTCTGCAGGAGGGTTTGGGTTTTTCAGTTAAAAATGAGTACATCATTTTCATTATTCAATTATCTGTCATACATTTGGAGGAGTTTCAGTTTCTGAAAGAGGAGAAAGAAGAAAGCACGGTTTTCTATTTAAAGCGGGCATTGCGTTCCTTTTATCTTGTTAGAGCCATACAGAGTGTTAAAACAAAAGGATCAGTAATTATAAAACAAACTCCAAGAGACTGATCATTATAATCAGGGTTTTTCAAAGTTGAAGTGCTAAAATTATCAGTGCAGCAATGACTGCATTCACTTGTATCAAGGATTCATAAGCCAYGCAGTTTTATRAACATGAACAGTTTAAATAAATAAGTTCYTATCAGCAGTAATGTGGTTAATTCATTAAATTGACACATATTTCCTTTATCTAGTAGAAAGACAGACTTCTGAAAAATAAAATATTTTAACCTACAGACAAGGAGACTCGATGACAGAATACAGAAGGATCCAAGAAGAGTTTAGAATCTGGGCGTGTAGGAGAAATATTATCTATGCAGATACACCATAAATGTGACTGTATAAGTCAGTGGAGAGCATGATTCCATAGAAAGTGCTGCAGGAAAAGGCAGTGGAAAAGTCAGCACTATTTTGTTTATGTAATCTTTTTGTGTTGTTTTCCTCTGTAAAGGAAAAAATTCTCRTGTATTCTGGAGTGAAGTAATATGTGTCTGGAAGAATGAAAGAATTCAGGCTCTTTTAAGAAAGTCCAGGAAAAAAGCAGCCATGGACATATTCTGATTCTCCCTACTGCTTGTGCCAAGTTTTCATTGATGGCTTAGGACAGTTTGGCCCCAGAAACTGTAAGTAACTAAGATTTTTTAGCCATTTCTTTTGGCTGCTCCCCAGAACAGTTTTCTGGCAAATCCTGCAGAAGAAATCTRTATAGAATCTGTTCCTTCCTTGTCCACCCTTTGGCAGCCAAAAATTTTTGTCTCTCTCTTCGCTCTCCATCAGTAAAACGAAAAATAATGGTATTCYTCTACATTATAGAAATTTTATAAGTGCACTAAGGCTTGTGAAGAACTTGCTATTTAGCGAGGCAAAAGTACAGAGGATGGAATGCCTTGTGAAATAAAGCTTTTTTTGCTATTGAGGAATTCCCCAGAGCATTTCTGTTAGTTTAACAATCAGTTTTAGCTGACAGTGTTTTAGTACTAGAGATTTTAGACAGGTCATTTTTTTGCTTATTTTAATTATTATTATTATTATTATTATTATTATTAATGTTATTGTTATTGTTATTGTTATTATTGCAGCAAGTGCTCTATTTCCAGGTTAGACTGAGCTGTGCTAAAGTTGATGGCAAATTAAGACATTTACCTTACAAGATTCCTCTGTTTTTGTGATCAGTATGTCCATTTTGTGAATGGAAACACTCTTTATACAGACTAATTGCTTGAAACAAACTTAACCCTGAGAATGCTTGACCATTACTAGAGTGTGGATTTAACTTATTTTTACATTCTACTGAGGAACTAATGGAAATAATAGCTTGGGGCTAGTTCTGTCGGCTGCTGGTGTAGCTGCAGTTTTTACAAGGAGGAATTTGATCAGTACTGGTAATGGGAAGATTGAGCTGTGGCCATTCCACCCTGGAAGAGTGGCTGGACACAAACCAGCCCTGCTGAGCTGCTGGAAGAGCTCTGCAGTTCATCCCTGTCTCTGTGACCTGGGTGCTGTTTTGGAGGGGGTGATGGTGTTAGCTATCATGGACTGCACAGAATTAARGCTTTAAAATCCTAATAAAACCCTACACGTCAGCTGGGGGAAATATTGGTGTCCAGGCCTTGAGTGCCTTGGCTGCCAGCCCACCCCATCCCATCCAGTATGGCCTCTCCCTGGGGCAGTGCCTGGGGATGGCTGGGCTGTGACTGTCCCCAGCCACCTCTCCTGTCCCCAGCCACCTCTCCTGTCCCCAGCCACCTCTTCTGTCCCCAGCCACCTCTCCTGCCACCTCCCCTGGCCTCTTGGACCTTGCTGAGGAGGTGGCTGGTTGGGGAGGCACCAAGGCCACTGCCCCCAGGATGCCTGGCACAGTTTTATCCACTGGATTCRATACAGTTCCCATGAATTGTAATGTCACAGACTCATTGCAAATAGTGCCCCTAAGGGTTTGGTAATTTTCAGGGGATGTGTTCAGCCCTCTTTTGTAGGCAGCAGTGTCTTGAGTTCTATGGTTTTTGTTATATTCCCATGTAGGGGGAGGCAGCAGTGAGTAAGGGATGAGCAGCTCTATGTGCCTGTAGCTGGTAGGGGCAATGTGTGTGTCCTGCCACAAGGCACTGGGGCTCTGGTGCCAGGAGCAAAATTCCCCAGAGTGTGGATCACCTGGCTGCTGGCTCTGGAGAGACACAGCACCCAGGCTGGGGCTGTCTCAGCTACCTGATGGGATAGCACTTTATAGAACATACATTTCCCAAATCCTTTCGTGAAGAAATATTCTCCATGCTGGATACAAATTGCAAGAACAAACATTTCAGAGCCTCCACGCTATTCCAGAGCTGATTCTCTAAACATGCATAGCAGGAATAGTTTCTGGTGCTTGAAGGATATGATGGGTGCCCCGGTGACCCCTCACACAAAATCTTTGTGGTGGACATTTCCCGTCAGGAATACTTAATGAGTAAAGTTGTCAGGGTTCAGTCTGGTACCACGTGGATTCAAAAGCTAATTGTACAATCAAATAATGGCCTAAGGCAGGAAGAATAGTTTTGAGAGGATTGCTTTGGGCCATGGAGCCGGCTTGAATTTTGCCTCTTGTTTTAGGCTTATTTGGTAAATTATTTCACACACGCACAAGGCTTTGTACTGCAATGGGACCCAGCATATCATTTATATGATTAAATAAATAGATCAGAGGTCCAAATACACAGAAATGCTTCTCAGAACAATAATGCTTCCTATGGAATTAAATAAATATAAGCCTGTCACCTTAAATATATGGAAATGCCTTGACTCTAATGATACAATTGCAAGACTTTCCTAGAGCTGCAAAGCACAGGACTAATCTGGAGTGAGTCTTTGAAGTGCAAATTGTACATTTCCCACCAAACACTTGAAGTAAAAGATGGGAAACATCAATTCACACTACTGACAAAAGAAGACTTCAGTTCGTCACAAGAAGAAAGGTTTTAAATTTGCAATTTTCATCTATAATATAAGGTGTTAATGAATTTTATATTTTATCCAGATGGGTACGTAAATTCCTTCTGAACTTTGTTACAGGGCATCTATTGTACAACTACTGAAAATGGTAGAGTGTAGTCAGTTGAGGGGGGAAAACATCTAATTTACCTTGTCCTGATTTGTTTTTAGTTCTTTTATGGATTCTGACATGGTATCCTTCTCAAATGCTATGATTGAAATCAGTGGAAATACATATTTTATTATTATTATTATTATTATTTTAAAATAAGTTTTAGATCAGACCAATTTTGGAAGAGGCAGGAAATTCCTTTGGATTTTTGTCAGAGAAGACAATGTGCAACATTCTTATTAATTTGATTTTTTTCAGGTAACAAACCACATTCAATATATTAAAATGCATTTTTTGGGTRAGAAGTGGAGGATTCACTATAGATGATCTTGATCCTGTGATCAACCGACGGCAAGCAGTGAGTGTTCCTCCAGTTTTTCTGCAGAAGCAGAGTGAGAGCTGTAGAGCAAGACTTCATTTCCTGAAGACAGATTTATTTTAACAACAACCCCAAAGTTGTTGAACTGTGAGGTACACAAAAATTTAAGCTCTTCTGCTGAAGTTAAAAGACTGCTTTATATCCAGTATCTGAGTAATATGCAACGACTTAACAGGAATCTTAAGCATTCATTGTTAGAGCATTCCTTTTAYGTTTGACTGGAATATTCTGTATTGCAATTTTTGCTGTTTATTGYTACTTCTTGTGTCACTGGATACTCCTGACAAGAGTCTGGCTACATCTTCTTTATTCCCCTAATATCTGTGTAATTAAGATAAAACTGTTTTAAGTTCTTTAAGCTACTGTTTGTAGCTCCAGATTAGAAAGTAAGGTGACCAACAGATTTTTGGTTTGGATTTATTCCATTTCCTTCTTCAACTCTGTTACTTAGGTATAACTTTTGTTTTGATGCATGAAATTGATTACAGACACAGGAAAACTGCAACATGAAGTTGAAGCCTTTGTCAAAATGTGAGGTGCTATCACCTTTACAGAACAATTCCCTAAATGTGACTCCTAAGRACTATTTCATACCTGAAACATGTACACTTTAAATCATAGGTGGCTGCATACATCCGGCCCTTTGTAGTAGCTCCATCCCTGACACATTTAAAAGTTTATTTTTCTCTGGAAACACTCCTCAAACATGAATTCTATCTCTAATTACCAGGATTTTCTCAACTGAGGCACATTTTCTAAGTGCAGAATTGAGTCCCACCTAGATCTCTCCTATCTATGGAATAAATCAATGGGATGAATTTCATGCTTGGCTACAGCAGCATAAATGTAAAGTAGATTCATTGAGGTCCACTGGGTGGCTGCAGATTTATGTTGCCATTAGTGAGATGTGATTTGCTGGAATTGTTTGCTTTTTCACTCTTTCATTCCTACAGTTTCTATAGTAGTGAAATGTGGAATAGCTATTATTTAGTCTTAGTAGCATTCTAACAGTTAAATTTCAAAGAGATGAAACTTGCCTAAATCGAGTATAAACAAAAATGTAACAAAAATATTTCTTTCCTCAGGGTAGTAGGAAACCTATGTTTCCTAGGATGTAGGTTATGATATCAGGCTGCTTTTCCATTCCGCCATTTCTTTGAAAAATCTGTCTTCTGTTAATGCAGAGACTGTGGTCTTTGCATTTCTGACAGTAGATGCTGAGAACAGACAGACACTATTAACTCCCCCTCAGGAAAAAAAAAAGGCTGTGGGGTGAATTCAGTCCTTACTAAGTACCAGAGAAGCCTCGAAGGAGAAAGTTGTTATCAGTGTCTCACTCACAGGAAGAGTCTTCCCAGAATTCAGATGTAGTTGTTATACATCAGAGAGTTCAACATCATACAAYACCTGGTTCCATGAGCTTTGTTGCTCCTGAAAATCAGCAGATTTATAAATAAAAAAATTCTCTGAGTCAATATTATTTTCCTTGTGTAGCTGAAGGAAAGCAAAAGCATACCAGAGAGGTATTGGATCGCTGAAATAAGCAGGAGGACTGTTTGAATAATCCATTCTTGTAAAATTCTCCTTATCCTAATATGTGTGAGCAGTAGGTTTCCCAGCTGCCAGYAGCACCAGACTTGAGGCTGTGTTGTAGGATGGGTGGTGGTGGAAAATTCACCCTTCCTTTTTGGGCCTGTGTTTATGGCAACAGCCATTAATGCCAGAGCCCACTGGAAGAAAAAAGGGCAATGTAAAAATATTTTTTCAGGCCCATCTGAAATAAATCAGGTATCAACTTTGTCATGGGCATCTCAAGAACTGCCTTGTCCTTTGGCATTGGTCATGGKGATAGTTATCAAGCCTCGTAACACTGGACTTTTTCTGTGACAACTGTCTCTATTTCAGCAAATACAATAGCTCAGCCCCCCTGCTTTAATTCAGCAGATTGATAGTGTACTTTAGTTTATTGCAATATTACTTGTCTGCAATGTATATCTGCCCTTGTGGCTACCTTTTTTTATTTGGGAAAACACTTTCAATCCAGCAATTTATTGCCCAACGCACTYCTTAAAATGTCACATAAAATTGGATTTTAATAGACATGGTTGGTAATAATCAATGACCTTTTAGAACATGTTGTGCCAATAAGTGGTTRCAGACTGTCTTTCCTGAAATATCTTCAATGATCCTATTCTTTCTCCAAATATCTTAATAATTCCTCCAGGAATTTAATGAAATTTCACAGGGAARTGGATAAGGCAAATAGTCTCTCTTGCCTTTTGATCTGGAAAAAAAATATTCTTGCAAACAGAGCAAACATATAGAATAAATTGTATAATTTTGTATTATGAAAATCCATATACAGTGTCATCTCATCTAAAAAGGTCATGGCTGTATGAGATTTTTAAAGYGAAATTTCCTTTAACCCAGCCACTGTGTGGTGGGTTTGTCTGGCTATGCTGAGCACAGATACAGCTTTGCCTGGCTGAGCATCTCCCCTGAGGCTTCAGGTGAGTTAATATAAAAGCTTAAATCTGCCCTCCTATGGTTGGGGTGTTTCAAATACCCAAATTAGCTAGATTAAAGTTACAGTACAATTACTGTTTGGATTGTCTAACAGGCAGACACTGGAAGAAGGATTCAGGAATGCGTTTCTGCACTAGAAATATGAGTTTATGTAAGAGGAATTAATTGTGTGAATTGAGCAGTGTGTGACAGCCTTTCTCCAGGAAACAATTCTGTTGGTTTTAAAACTCTTTACTAAAAAAGGTGACACTAGGATCAGTTTACATCATAAACTGCCAGCTGCAAAATGTTCAGCTTCATTAAGAGCTCGGTGTTCTGTGTAGCACATTTCACTTATTTGGATTGTGTAGTATGAGACAGCTTTAGAGAGGAGGGAATTGCTCTCCATATGGTGTCCTTCAGTTCTGTCCCTCAGCGAGCACCTTGATCAAGACTGGGAAACARGTTGTTGGCAAGAAAGGATACAGGAAAAGACAAAATACATGGAATAATTTGCAGGTGTTGTGGGCTGACCCCAGCTGGCCACCAAGAACCCACACTGCTGCTCACTCCCTCTTCTTGTGATGGGAAAGCTCATGGAGACATTCTGATAGGTGAGGGAAAGAGGCAGGGGGAAAAAACAAACCAAAACGGAGGAAAAGTAGCCATGAGCTGCCTGCTGTCAGCAAAGTGATGYCCAGGAATCTCTCAGCACCAGCCACCTTGGAAGCTAACTCTCCCTGCCCTCCCCACCCCAGCSCTCTCTTTCTGTATCCCATAATATTAATGGTCCATAGAATCTCCCTTCAGCCAATTTGGGTCAGCTGTCCCAGCTGTGCTCCCCTCACTCTTCTTCTTACCCATCTTTTTTTCCACAGGGAAAACAAACAAAAAAGAGAAAGACTTGACTCTTTTGAAGCCCAGCAATAGTCCAAATATTGGTGTGTTATCAACACTTTTAGTCACAAATCCTAAATATAGCACCACATATAGGCTGCTCTGAAAAAAGTTATCTCCAACTCAGCCAAACCAAGTACAGCCAAAAAAACACAATCAGGGCAAAAAGCTAAAATGTCTATCTGAGGTGAGTTTTTGATGTCTTTTGTGTGGGAGAAACTCAGCAGTATTTATCCCTAATTGAGTCCTGTATGAGTAAGAGAAGTTCAAAGCCCAGTTCCTGATGCTTTCTACCTCAAGTGTATGAATCAGACAGAATTTTAATTGCAACAACAGCATCTTCAAGATGCTTCTGGACAGAGTTTCAGCAGTTCTCTGAATATTTTTRAGATTTATCTGCAGAGATTGTTTATGAAAATGTTGAAAAGCACAGGGCTGAGGACGAAGCCCTGTGGAACCCCATTGGTGACAGGTCACCAGTCTGATGTCCCCCCAGTCACTGTAACCCTTTGTGCCTGACCTGTGAGGCAGTCACTCACACATCCCATGACATGTTTATCCAGCTGTGGGATGGACATTTTGTCCAGAAGGATCCTGGGAGAGACAGCATCAAAACTTTACTGAAATCCAGAAAGATCACATCCACTGTCTTCCCTTGACCAGCTGGGGGGGTTACCTTGCCACAAAAGGAGASCAGGTTTGATAAGCAGGACTTTCCCCTCATGAAGCTGTGCCAGTGGCTGTGTTGTCTTTCAGGTGGATTTCAAAACTCCCAGAATAATCTCCTCCATAACTTTACCAGGCACTGAAGTGAGACTGACAGCCTGTAGTTTCCAAAGTCCCCCTTTCAGAAAATCAGGACAAGGTTCACCAGTTTCCAGTCAGCTGGGACCTCTGGTTTTTCAAGAGCGCTCAAAAATCATTGACAGAGGTTTTGCTTAGCCAGCTCTTTGAGGATTCTTGGATGACCCCATAGATTTCTAGGATCCAAATGGACCAGCAGATCCCACACAATTTCTCCTGGGAATTGGTCATTCAAACAGGTGAAAACTGTTACAAATATGGCTTATCCTGCCTCTAAGGGTAGAGGTTCTTTGTTTTAAAGGAAGCAGCCAAACTGAYAGTAGTGTGTATGTCCAGAAAAACRTGCCAAAAATCCTTTTTATAGGACATGTAGGTTATTTATTTAGGATTGTGCCACAAATTCCTCACTGGGAAAGATGGTCAGTATCTTTTTTGCAATTTAATTACAAAATGTGTGTGCTACTTCCCCTTCCTATGACTGTCTAGCACAAATAATTGTGTGATAATTAATGGCTTGCCAAAAAGCTTTCTTTTTTTATAAAGAACAATTTATTCAAAGGGAATTTTAAGCAGGCACTTTCAATTCTCCATTGAAAGTATATCTTGGCAGACACTATTTATCTGCCCCAGTATTTGAAATATAATAAACAAAGTTTGATGCACTGCAAAGAGAGAATTGAAAAGAAAGTGCAAAACACTTAAAGGAAGTATTGAAATGCACTGAACTCAGCAAAATGCTGTGAAATACATCATATTGCCAGTAAGGTGGCAGTGGAGGGAGGGTCCTAAACAAGCAGTAATACATTTGTAGTGAATGGAATACTGATTTTCTGTTGCAGCCATAATCATGTACCTCAGGAGAGCAATATAAATCCAAATAATGTTATATTTACTAAACATAGATACTTCAGAGTAAGGGAGGGTTGYCTACATGTATTCTCAAAGTTAAGTCCTTGCAGTTATTTTTAGTGAAGTTCAATCTTGGCGTAGAGTTGAGGTCTCTTTATGTATTCAATTATTCATTTTTGTGATGAAATAACATTGATGTTTATGGACTCTATCAAGTAACATTTGATATGCATGGTAGCCTTGAGCTGACACTAATGGTTTGGTCCTGTGGCTCACAGAGTGGATAGATTTCTCTTGGCTTCATTGCAATGGATGATTAAAACAATTAGCAGGATCAATTCTGTACCTCTTTGCTACACTGAAACAAACTTCTGGAATTTTGCCTTTTCGATGAATATCTTTCATGTCTTCATGCTCTGACTGACAATGGGACAGAATCCTTCTTTTGTTTTCTTCATTTTTTCCAAATCAGTTGGTTTTTCTTGAAGGGCAGATTAGCTATCAGGAATTCTATGTTTTATGACAGCTTCTGCTATTATTGCTTGGGTTGTTTTGTTTGTTTGTTTTTTTCCCATTTGTCTGGTTTAGGTTTTCTGGGTTTTTTTCCCCTTAATTTTCACTGTAACTCAAAAGCTTTGAAATTCAGTTTCTTGCATAGTAACATGTATCTATCAGGGCTGATGGAATAGTTTTGCTCTTTGTGTGTAAAAATGTCACCAAATTAATATTTTTTATATCAATTCCAGCAATGGCAGCTGTGTATTGATGGACATGGCTATTTCAAATGAATGTAGAAAAAAAGAAGTAGGAGGAGGCTGGTGCTGATGAAATCCTTAACAKTCACAGAGCATCATGTTGCATTGGTAAAATAATGGAAATTATTTTACATGAGTGTAATAATGAAAGTAATGACATCATAGAAATAAAGTCTCTAATTATTCATTAGGATTTAGAAAGGTTAATTAGCSTGCCAGTTAGGCTCTTTGAATTGAAACATCTGACCTACTTTTCCTTCTTTCAACCATATGCACCCTTCAGAGCTCAGTTGCCTGATTTAAGGCGTGGGTTCCTCATTGTTTGGCAAAATGTAAGGGAAATAAGAGGAGGTGTGGATGGTGGGAYGTTTGTTTCCTGAGTGTTTAGAAAGAGCTCGGGCAGCCTGTATTTGACCCTTTGTATATATGAAACTGAAATGCCACAGTCAGAGGAAACTGAGTATGAGGGTGCTAGGGAGGTTGTCTAACAAACATCTCTCTTTGATCCTGCCCTACTTTAACAGCAGAGAGGCATCAAGGTGAAAAAGGAACTGGTGCTAGAAGTGTAAAATTTAACTGGCACTGCTCCTTAAGAAAAGCAGCAGAAGCTTTAGCACAACATCAAATTTCCTCTATAAAGAATAGCAACAGCTTCCTTCTTCMCAGCATGAATGCAGTAATAGAGATGATAGCTACCTCTTCCTCTGCTGGCTTGATTTTTCTTTTTMTTTTTTAAATTAATAGATCAATGATTAATGTGCATATGAGGGTGGTGAGGCACTGGGAAAAATTGCCCAGAGAAGTTGTGGATGTCCCATCCTTGGAAGTGTTCAGGGMCAGAACAATCTGTTCTAGTGAAKGTATYCYTACCCATGGCAGGGARTTTGGAACTAAATGYTCTCTAAGGTCCCTTCCAACCCAAAGCATTCTACAAATCTCTGCTGCGCAGTATAGACACTGCCATACCCACTCTAGGTAGTGACAGGTTCTTGCTGAACAGCAACTAATTTGTTTCACCACATTCAGTTGCATTTTCAACCAATGGCTTCATCTTCTGTTTCTCCKGCTAGCTGTAGTTTTCAGGTGATGTCTTCTTTGCATGGCCTTCACTTCTTCAAAACTGGGCAAATGATCTGCAGGAAAGGACTCTGTGTGAGTACTTGCTGCTAAGGCCCATATCTCATTAATTTTTTTGTAAAATATAAGCACTGAGAATTAAAGAGCATACTTGAGTCAACTTGAGTTAATGTGGCTTCACAAGAGGCAGGAATTASGAAAATAGAGGTTTGTCTGTCTATGTAAGATCCTTTTCCCTTACACTTTGATTCTAGTATTACCATGAGCCTTGCAGTACAACTACAGCACACTTAAAATTGAAAGATTAGTTCTTTACCAGTCATAATACCAGTACAGCATTTTTAACAATAAACCATTCCTTATCAGTGGAATATATTATCATTAGTAGTTTTCCCTTTTGTAAGGCTGTGTCTAGGGCAGGGTTGGATGAGCAGYGCTTTGAATACAGTCCTTGGGAAGGCTTATATGTCTTATATGTGTGCTACAAAAGAAAGTGCACCTGCCTCCTSCTWCTKCTTTTTTTCTACATTCATTTGAAATAGCCATGTCCATCAATACACACCTGCCATTGCTGGAATTRATATAAAAAATATTAATTTGGTGACATCTTTAGACACAAATAGCAAAACTACCCCAGCAGCCTCTGTGCAGCTGAGAGAGTTGCATGAACCTGTCTCATCTAATTTCAGAGTTCCAGCTGCTGTGAGGTCAAGGAGGACAGGGAGTGAGATGGAAACAACAACAGCAGCAGCAGCAGAAAGGAGGAAACCATTAACTAATTGGAAGAGAGAGGTGTCCGTCCTTTGGTCAGAGAGAAACCCTGATTAAAATATGTCAAGGGTACAGCTGAGAAGTTGTTGGGAAAAGGAGAAAAAGATTCTTTCTCAAGCACTGTGATGTGAAAGGGAAGTTTAGAGAGATTGCCTGAGGCAGTAGTACAGAATTTTTTTTTGAAACAAGGGGAGGCAATATTGTAGGCTTATACAATACAGCTGAATAGCAGCTATAGATAGATTATGTAGGCATGAACCAATGTCATAGGATGAAAAAAAMCCAAAAAACTGTGAGAGTAGCATAAAGAAGGGATTAAAGAACTGAAGAAATAGCATTTGTATTTTTTCTTTGTCGGACTGAAAATCTGCAGCTATTTTCACAAGGTTTCCATAAAAATTAATCTGACTTCAATCCTTTGTAATTATATGCTTGCAAGAAGTAAGGGTTAAAGTCTGAAGTTCCTGTGGTTCCTGTCCTTGCTTGTCCAGAACCATTTCTGCATGGGAAGAGAATGGAATAGGCTCAAACCTCTCAAAAATATGCAGAGTAGACTGTGAGGTACCAACTGGTTTAAACCCAAGTGGCTGCAGGTTAGGGTAGCACGTGAGCACCAAGAGCAGAGTATGAAAAAAAAAAAAAATTCTCCTTCATTTTCTGAATTTTTCACAAAATGTTGTACTCCACTCTTTCCTCAGAGCAAAATGTGAACTTCCAATTCTGCTTTTTCCTAGGGTAAAACAGCCAGATGAAAGAAAAAGGAGGTCAGCAAAGCAAGGGAGGATTCAGGAAGAGGAAAATACAACGATCATGCATGTAAAGCATGCATCAGCCACACTGGCATTTTCGAAAAGCCATTTAAGATTTCAGGAATTACAGATATTACCAAGTATGTGACCCTGAGGTGCTTCTCAAGGTGCCTTTATTTTCATTTATCCTTTTGGAGGTTTCCCTGTCCAGTCTACTTTCAATTGCTCAAATTACAGTGCATTCTAACAGTCCCTTGTCGCCCTAGGTTTTCTTGCTTTTGAGTGCTTGTAACTTTGTACTGCAGATTCTCAGGCAGCTTCATGTAAACAATGTGTATTTTTAGGATGTTTACATATTTGTCCTCTGAGAGGAGAAATGTGATTGATGGTGATGTCCACCATCCAGGTTAAAGAGGTGGYGACCTGTGTAGCCAATCTCTTGACCTTTGTACAAATGTATATAAATGGAGTCAGATTTTGAATAAAGGAGGAAGGAAGAAGATTTCCCTGAACCTCTGCTGTGCCTGTCCTTCATTTGGTGACCCTGTCCATGCCTTCATCTGGTGACCCTTTATCTGCTGCACCCATCAGTCCCTGAAAGGCTTCTCCCAGGTAAGGACTGCTGGAGAGCAATTTGTTCCAGACTAAAAGTTTCTGGATGCATCATCAGTACCTCGGGAATACTCAGTTGTTTCCATTTCTGTCTGTCTCGTTTATACATCCTTATACTGAGATAAAAGAACAGGTGCTATGGGACAAAATGTAGCTCAGGACATCCTTTTTTAGGTGACCTGTCTGAGAGTCCTGTCATGGCTGTCCTGACACTGGGCCACCTCAAGGCAAGAAGAATGCTCTGCCTTTGTTTCTTAACATTAAAGGAGGTGTCAAGCCACCACAGCACCAAAATCAAAGCCATTAAAGAGATTTTTACACACATTTGAAGGTCCTTTAATGTGCTGCAAAGGGAAGCTTTCAGAAAATGCGTTGCTATACATATGCTCATCTTCTTTTAACACGAACTAACAAGAATATATAAAACAGGGGCTTAAGAAACTAAACAAAAAACTACTGCATTAAATCCCATTAGATGAATCTATTTAAACTTTATTACCAACACACAGCATCTTCTCTTCCATATTATAGACGTCCTGTAAAACACAAATGTAATCAGGAACAGGAACAAAATCATGGGAAAACTCTTCAAAAAATAGTGATCCCTTGTTCTTAAGGATATTTCTCCTGTGCTGTGGAAGGAAAGGTGCATTGCTTAGTCAAATCTAAGCAGAGCAAATGAACTGGCTTCCTCCTTAAACCAGCTAAGTTGCCTAACCAGTATATTCACACTTGGCAGTAGAAATTCCCTTTGGAATTCAAAGAAGATATATTCATAAAACTTTCTGGGAAGTTGCAGATTAGGAACCAAGTTGAATCGTCATTTCCAAATCAGAAAGTGTGACTCAGTAGCTCTCTGCCCACCTCTGTCTCAACGTGCTATTTTCAATGATGCACTTCACGCAGTAAAAAGGTAGTTAACAAATATGAAAATTATTGTATTTATCCCTGGATTGCCTTGATTCAGGGGAAGACACCATTTCAACTTACAAAGGGTTTGTGGGTGGTAAGGTGTAGTTAAGGTAGCAGGCAGCTCCATGGACACTGACTGGTGATAAACCATGGCAAGGATCAGGTAAAGGCCTTCAAATCTGCACAAATTCCTGCCTAATCAAACGAGATGTAACTTCTCAGCAGCCAGTTTCTTCCTACCAAGGTCATTCCAAAGTGTTATGGGATGTGATGGCATTTCTCTATTTCATGATGACTGGTTCCGTTGGTTTTGTCTGTCATATACAAACCATTCATTTTTCTGGAGAATATATTCATTTATTCCTGTGATACCTTCTTCAGAGTTTTCTATTGATTTATCCTTTTCATCTGTCATTTATAAGTAACCGTTCCAGCCCTTGTGATTTTTTTTTAATCTATTCCCTAGATTCCTGTTGCTATTGATTTCTTTTTCTACTTTTGTATGCTATTTTTCAGAATTAATCCTTTTTGCAGCTTTTTTTTTTTTTTTTTCAATATGTATGGTAAGAAAACCTGGAGCAATCCTTTGACTTTGTAATAATGGACAACCAATAAGTGTGGTGCTGTATT
>QVAJ01000013.1:4422063-4467611 GCA_003546035.1 Mixornis gularis | reverse complement strand
CAGGGTCACCAAATGAAGGATGAAGCAGGCACAGCAGAGGTTCAGGGAAACTTCTTTTTTTTATTCAAAATCTKACTCCATTTATATACATATGTACAAAGGTCAAGAGATTGGCTACACAGGTCACCACCTCTTTAACCTGGATGGTGAACATCACCATCAATCACATTTCTCCTCCCATAGGAGAAATATGTAAACATTCTAAAAATATACATTGTTTACATGAAGCTGCCTGAGAATCTGCAGTTCAAAATTACAAGTACTCAAAAGCAAAAAACCCTAGAGCGGCAGCTGGCTGTCCCATCCCTGAAAGTGTTCCAGGCCAGGCTGGATAGGGCTCTGATCAATCTGGTCTAGTGGAAGGTGTCCCTGCCCATGGCAGGTCCCTTCGAACCCAAACCCTTCTAAGGTTCTATGAATCCATGATTTGCAGAGGCCCCTGTTCTGATGTCACAAGAAAGAACCTGTGTTCCAGCAGTGGATTTGCCATCTCAGTTTAGCCATGGCTGCCTCCAAGCTGAGACATGTCCTAGATTATCTCTTCAGCTCTGGGTGGGAGCTCATGGCTTCTCACCTTCTGTGCACAAAGACAGTGTCTGGCAGCTCAGAGTGAGGAGCAGGAGCAGGAGTGCTTTTTGGCCCAGCAAAAGGGCAGCACTGGAAACCTCTGGTGTGGTATGGACCTCGTTTTGCTGCTCTTGTGTTGCTTCTGAATTTAAACTGGCAGAACTATCCTGATACTGCAGGGAAGTCCTCATCAGATAGTATCTGGTTCCACAGATGGCCCTCTGAGGGAGCTTGAGCTCATAATGCCTTTGGTAATGCACTAACAGAAATGAGGTTAAAAAATACAGTCTTTGTAACAGGCAAAGTAAGACATCAGTGATAAATTCAATTATTTTAAATGCATCAGACCAGGTTCTGATTTCAGTTACATGGATATAAACAGGCCTGCTGGTACCATAGACTTTTGTGCATGCAAGGAAGGTCAGAGTCTTTTCTCAGGGATGTAAAAATGCATCCATTTTAGACTTTATAATGTGTATTAGAAAAATTTAGTCTGACCTTGGATTTCATTAGATATCAGCATTCAAAATATTTATAGGATATTTTGTGGGTTTGGTGATCTTTTATCAGTATTTTGGAGGTTTTTTTCTTTTTTTGTTTTCCCACCTACATAATTCCAAACCTTTAATGCACCTGCTAAAACTTTTGTATCGTATTTCCATTTCAGAGAGATCCAGCTGATATGTGAGGCTGGTTGTATTAACAATGGCCAGAAAAGCCATTTATTCCTTCCTACTGTCTCTACCAGATATTTCATAGGTGCTGTATGGAGAGGAAAGCTGTTCTTTAAATATGGTTAAGTGGCTAAATTCTACTTAATCTGCAATGGTAACTTCCATTTTTATGAGGCAAGTGACATTCCCAGGAAGCTGGCTTTTTTATTCTTTTTTTTCACCATTTGCTAGAGATTTATGAAGTGTATGCTTGCATAGAATAAATACCATTTTTAAAAAAAATATAGCTTTGTAGAGACACTTATAAATTAATTATACTAAAAAAGGATACTTGAGTCTACATAGTTGATTTACTTAGTGAGTCAAACAAGACAAAAGCATACAAAATAATTCAGGCAGTAACAGAAAGAAAGCAAAATACACATAAGTTGTTGCCACCCACAACCCCAATTCTGCAGAGCCTCTGGGTTTTAATGGATCATGCCATTTAGATGGCAACAAATCTCTGGAAATGCAGCTGAAAGCCTCCCAGCTCTTCATGCCAACACTACTTCAGCAGAAGCCTCATCTAAAACAAAACAAGTCCTTTATATGACAGATTTATCCATGTTCCCTGATTTYCTGGCAACTGACTGCACCTGGTTCACTCTAAATTAGTTACAGTTAATTGTCAATAAATGGGAAGAAGGTCCTCTTGCTATTTTCTCTTRGCTGTGAAGATGGTGAGTCTCATGGCTTTTTATCAGGTAGAGCTATACATGCTGAGGTTTAGAGAAAAAAAAAGAGTAAAATAGAGAGTGGTAGTAGCTGTTTTATGATTTTTTTTTCCATGTGTGTTTTGGTTTCTGTGTGTGCACAGCTGCATTAAGGTTGAGATGTTATTTAATTCAGCTGACTCCTGTTTGGATGGGCTATAAAGGGTGTGGGAGGTAATGTGGCCTTTTTTTCTGCTTGTGTAGGGAGAATTGTTGATTTAGAAGGAATTGGGAGAAAGATTATCTATGGGTAAGTTTTTATTTCCCTTCTAGTCCAATGTAATATTTTTTTTTCTCCTATAGCAGCTTTAGAGGGTAACATAAAAATAGATTCTTCTCTGTGGAGTTAGAGTAATTAATAAACTTTTTTTTTTGTTCTTTTGAAGGATGCAATTTGTGTATCTCTTGGCTTTCCTTCAGTAGGCCTTGCAACAACAAAAACTTGCTTTTAAATTTTTTTTTTTTTTTTTGTATAATTGTATTTTCTGTTCATCTCTTTACAAGATAACTAAAGGAAAGGTGAAAAAAGGAGAACTTTTCTTGCCCTCTGCCTCTGTAGACCTGTTGCACCTGCTGTTCCTATTGATTTGATACTCTTATTGCTTGATTCTGTCCTTGGTCACTTTAGTCCTGTACTTGAGGGGCTCAAGCAGCACTAGTGTGAACCCAAATGTTGTAAAGGTTAATTACAGACTTGGTAGTTAAGCTTTTTTTTGCTGTAATGTACTTCTCTGTTAGAAGAAGTGTTCTTAAATTAAAAAATGTGTTTATTTGAGATAAACCTGCTTGCCTACACCTGTATGAAAAGTGAGGCTCAGGAGTCAGAGGGGATTAATGGTTTTGAATCTGAGGCCATTTTCTGCCTCTATAATGAAAGCTTCCTGTTGGATTTTCCTTGGGAAATGGAAGCTGTAGTTTGAATTTTAAGTTACATATGTGTCAGTTACTGCTCTTTGCTTCTTTCCCTTTACAAATTATCTCCTAGAAGACAAGAAATATGACAGGTGCAATATCTTTAAGGCTTAGATTCCCTCCCTCTCTTTGGAGTTTTGTGCTGTTGTGAAGTGCACAGCTTTCACCCAGACCCTCTGCCTCTTCTGCCTTGATATTTCTTTCAGGGATGGTTCCTGTGTTGTGAAGAAAATGGCTCTTGGATCCAAAATAAAACTTTACAATATTTGCTTCTCTTGTTCTTAATTGGAGTGCTATGGATATGGTGTCTAGGCTTCCCCCTAGTAAGGTGGCTGTTTTCCTTTGCCCACTAGTTATAAACTTTCAAGCCAAAAAATCGCTTTTAAAGGTCAAACGTTTCCTGGGGAGGTTGTGATATAAGCATGGAACAGTTTGTGTTGGAAGAGACCTTAAAGACCATCCAGTTCCAACCCCTTGCCATGGGCTGGGACACCTTACACTAGATCAGGTTGCTCAAATGTCCATCCAGCCTGGCCTTGAACACTCCCAGGGATGAGGCAGCCACAGCTTCTCTGGGAAACCTGTGCCAGGGCCTCACAAGCCTCAAAGTGAAGAATTTCTTCCCAATATCTAATCTCAACCTCTTCTCTTACAGCCTGAGACCATTCCCCCTTGTTCTATCCCTACATGCCCTTGGAAAAAGCCTTTAGGTACTGGACAGCATCTTAATACTTTCTTAGTTGTAATATTTATATTACAGCTAGCAGGGATGTGGATGCAAATGCCAGCTTCTTGTGGAACTCTAGCTTTCTGTAGATACAGTCAAAACAAAAATTATCTTGGACGTTTTAATTAATTGTAACATAGGTAAATAGCTAATTGAATACCATCTGTTTGCTTGGGCTGAGCATCAAGAATGTGTCTGTTAGTTTGAGGAAAGAATATTCATGAAAGAGAACATCTCCTTTTCAGGACGCTGACTTTACMAAACTATTTCTTTGACCTTGCATTACCTTGTGGTAATGTGTATATATTTTTAGGACATTTATTTGTATTTATTGTTCTAAGTTTTTGCTTTGGAATTCCCATTTTCAGTTGTTTGCTTCTCCTTTCCTGTGGGGGTTAAGTAGACCAAAAAAGACAAGGCTAAAACAAACAAAGCTTTTTAGCATCCCTTTCTCTCTTCCTTCCATATGCCTGAGAGGGGATAGACAGGAACTGTGTGGGCTGGCTGGGAAGGGCACTGTTCTGCTGAAACAACAGCAGCTCTAGGGGGCCTCAAGCAAGCTCTTCACAAGAAGACCAAGGTGTTTGTAACAATGGGGAGGTTTCCCTATGCCAAAGGGTTACCTTCAACAGCCAGTTTTGAAGCAAAAGATAATTTTCGTTCTGAACAGCTACAGGAAGTGCATGGGCAGATACTTAGTGGTCTGGCCAGATGGTTAGAGCACTGATTAAATGCAAAAGTGAAAGTTTGAGGGTCACAGCAAACAGGAAGAGTTACTCCCTTTAACCAGTCAACCAAACCCCCTTCTTGTAGGAGCTTCCACTGCCTGCCTTCCCTCCATAGGTGGGGGTGGGTGAGAAAGGGAGAAGCTGAAGTATAATATTTTACATGTCTGCTTTTGTAGTCTTCCTTAGGTTTGCATTCTGTAAATATTACTGGAGCTTTAAGTTGTATAAAGCAGTGATGTTTTTCACTGAAGATTATAGATCAGGATTGAGAATTATGGATTATAATTTCAGTTGAACCTTTTGTTATGGATGGGTGYTACATCCATGAGTTTGGAAAACAGCTTCTTTAAAAATAAAATTTACTGTAATATCAACATTAAARGTATGCTTAATCAGCCAATATGTAAACATACCCTTCTGTTAATGTAGTGTTTTCCCTGTTATTTTTTTCCAAGTTGTTTTTTTTTTAATTGTTCTGTTCACAAGGATTTTATAGCTCTTTATAATGGAAAAAAAACACAAGAAGTTTTTTTACAATACCATCTTTTTAAAAACTACTTATTGCTGCAAGATTTCCCACGTGCTGGATAAATTTCCCAAATATTCATACACCAATTTATGCGATAGCTGCCCGTGCTTTRGACTAGAAATGAAATTCTGCACTTTCCAGCCAGTCCTGTGTAATTTGTATAGTTCTGACAAATCAGTATTTGATTAAACAGCCTTCTGATGGAGCAGATCTGAGTCAGAGTGCTGTAAGAGGAGGTGTGGTGGGGAATAATAAACAGGTGAATGTTGCCAATGCCAGTGATTGTGCCCAGAGAACCTGTGGCTGCTCCATCCCTGGAAGTGTTCAAGGCCAGGCTGGATGGGGCTCTGATCACCCTGGTCTAGTGGAAGGTGTCCCTGCCCATGGCAGGGGGTTGGAAAGAGATGAGCTTTGATGTTGYTTCCAACCCAAACCATTCTATACTGTGAAAAATGTGGTGACTGGAAGACCCAGTTGGTCCTGAAAAGCAACTGCTAACACATCTCCATGTTGTAAAGCCCAAGACTGAAAAATATTTAAGTTTTAAGTACCTTGAGGGGTTTTGCCTTCAGGAAATTTTCTATGCAATACAATAAGACTTCAGAGAGACTCAGTGAGGTGCTACTTGTTCAGGACTTTTAAACCCGGCTGCATCTGGGAGTTTTTTTGGTGAAGCTCAGGCCTTTTCAAGCATTTTCAGGCAAATTCAAGCATTCTTGAAGCAGCTTATTTTGATTTCGTAGTAGCCTATGAGGTGACAGTCTTGAGCAAACAGTCAGGCAGGTTTTGAATGAAAAAGCATTTTTACCAGTGAGTATTTATTAAAGTAGAGTCATAGATGTGTACTGAGGAAATTTATGGGATTTTTTTTTGCTTTCCTTCACCCTAAGGTATATTTCCCAAGAGTTATAACTGAAACATTCAATGATATTTCTCTGCACAGCATCCAATAATGCAATGGCTGGAAGACAAGGAAGTKGCAGAGTAGCTGGGTGGATGCACTGGATATTGGCAATAATTCTGATGCTGTGGGGTCACCAGATCAGTGGACAAGGACAAGGTAAGTGAAGATCATTTACTGCAATTTGCTATTGGCATGGTATTGCATGGCAGTGGTTAGAGAAAGAAGAGGCTGTAAGATCAAGGGCTGGACTGCTGTGAACAGCTGACAAGAAATAGGGATATAAAAACCTGAAGGACTTCAGTTGAGAAGTCAAATTCTGTTTGGAAAATGATGTCTTGATGCCTTCAGGGATTATCCAGGTGCTTGAATCTGTTTTCATGTACTCAGTGACTGAAGTGTGCCTTGAAATAAATCTTCCCTTTGTATCTGTTGCTGGCTCTCTAGGTGTGGAGAAGTAGCTTTTTAGGAGATTATAGACATGAATACTTCATGTTGTTTGGCTGTGATATCTGCAATATTCAGAAAGACTTTTGTGGCCGTGCTATAAATAATTTCCCTGTTGCGTTCCTGTCTCACTCACTGATGGTGGTGCATAATAACAGCTGTAGAGATGCAGACAGGCAAAAGAGAAAGTCTTCTCAGGTTTTCAGTTTTGAAAAATGAACCATTATTGCATGTTTCTGATCTGAGGGCTGCTAGCCAGAGAGGTAAAACCAGGCTATTGCACTTTGTAATACATATTTAGAATAAAAGATGTTTGTGTGTTGTGTCAAACTGGGAAAGGGGAAAAATGTAATTTTGAGGCACTGAAATTAAAGAGAAACGAGGAATTCCTTTATCAGGCCTTCAGGAAATACGTGTTACGTGCGGGCTGAGATTTCCACATCCTTAATTTACTCCTCAAGTGTGGAAAATGCTGTATGTTTTTTGCTGGAGCTTCTCTGTTCTCTATTACTCCAGTCACTGGCTACAAGCATGATGCTGGTTAATGTGAGCAGCCTGTGCTAGGTCCTTTTTCCCAGGCAGTTTGGGCTACAGAAAGAGTTCCTGGCTGTTGGAAGGATAGTAGTGCTCAGTCTTGCTTGGTGCAGTTTTAGAGGTGGGAATTGGATGTGAACTGTGCACTGGAGTTCTGCTGGAAACTTCCGTGGAACTTGTGTGTTGCCTCCACAAATCCTGAAAGCCAASCTGGCAGCCTGTATAGGACTTTAGCAGGAAAGTGTCATGAGTGTTTTGCAGGTAGTAACCAGCTTTTCTGTGATATAAATCTTATTTGTACAAAAAGGGGCCTTGCTTTTCCAAAGTGTCCATTTTGACATTATAGTCTTTGAATTGGAAAACCACATGTATTTGAAGACTGAATATTTTGTGGTATTGTGCTAAAGTGTGATGGGCATGGTAAATTTTTCTGTTTTATGAAATGCTGGTGAATGGCATTGGAAAGAAACACAATATAGAGCATCTTGAAAGGCTTTGTTTTCAAAGTGGGTGATATGTGAGGGCAGTTGTGCTGTGCAATTTTCCCTGTGAGTTTTCTTGTCWTGATGACAAGACAGTCTTGATCTGTGGGCTGACCTTTTGTCATGTGGTTCTGTGCGTTTCTGTTTTCTAATAATTTCCAAATTGTAACTACCAAATTGTAGAAAAATGAAACCAGTATGACAAAACACTCTAGAATGCAAAATGTCTTCCTGAAGTTAGCAGTAACCCTTAGTGGAAAAAGGATATAGACCATGATCATGTTATTATGCTTTAATTTTAAATGACTTTGCTAGGTTGTTACACAGCTTTTGAATATTAAATACCTCTAAGCAGGTCTAGTATAATAAAACTGGCTGTGTTTCACTCTTGGTAGACTTTGTACTCTACTGTGATGGAAGTGTAGTGTAGACTTTTTGAGCATATACTTATTTCAACTGCTGTGCATTGCTTGAACCTTCACTTGAGAAACGTGAACTTTTAATGGCAATGAGGTAGTAAATTATAAACAAGGAACAAGTATTTTTTGGCATAATTACGTGCACAGGGTATTTTAAAAATGCAAAACCCTTAGGTTTCTGGATATATTTGTAATTTTGCTGTGGGATTCTGTTAACACTTTATTTTTCTAAAGTAAAAAGTAAAGCCCTTCGGGCATGCCTTGCAGGAAACTGAGAAATGTGATTTCTGATTAATTTGATTAAAATTAATATTAATTATAAAGTTTGGTTATTTGGAGTCTATCAGGACAATAAAATGAAGAAATAATGATTCTGGGCATAGAACCAAAAGTGTTAAAAGCCATATGGCTGCATTTAAAGAAAACAGCTTCTGAGTCACATAACTTCAGTGTGAGTGGGTTGCTATGGAAGTTAGAAAGAAATCAACATTTGTTCCACTTCCATTTCCAATCGGAATAGTAAACTTAAATTGAAAACCCTTTGTTTTCCAACAGCTCTTTCTATCCTTCTCTTTTTACACATTAACCCAACCCAAGAATTCTCTGGTTTTTGAAGYCCTTGGGGCTGCATCTTCCTTTGTTCATGTGTAGCTCAGGACTAGATRCTTCAGTCCACCCAGTGTCATTGTCCAGTAGAGACTGGAGTAAGGAAGAAACTGTTTTAATTTATTTTGCACTCTAGCACAATAGACAAATGTATAGTTTTTAGGGTTTTGCATCCTTTCTGCTTTTCTCACTAACCTGAATGTTGTAGGTTTATTCCTCTGTCTTCAGAGGAGTAAATATATTTTGGCCTATATTTTGTACACTGAAGTAAACTCAGAAAAATACTTTTCTCTAACATTGAGCCCTGAGTAATTTGAAGAGGATTTTGAAGCAGACTTGTTTTTCTTGATGAAATTAGAAATTATATATCTAGAAGTCTGAAGTTACTTGAACAATAAGCAGGCAATTACTGTTCAGTGATATCCACAAATAGTGTTAGTATTGATATTTAAGACAGAAGATGAATAAGGAGTCCTGCAATCTAATAACGTTCAGACTTGTAAAAGAAGTGAATGTTGCTTAATATCTGGAATTTCACTGTGGTACAGATGAAGCAGGTGCTCTCTTTGAAGCTCTAGAGATGGCAGATAAAACAGTGTCTGMTCTCTGAAGTACACAGCAGTAGTGCTGGTGATCTTGGGTGCATGCTCCCTGCCCAAGATGTGCCTTTCAAATCTTTTTTTTTTACAGAGCTGTCAGGGTACAGTGTTGACAGGTTGCTTTATTTAATGATCAAGCATAAAGGCTGTGCAATGTGCTACAGCTGAGAGGCTTCAGAGCTCAAACAATGKGCTAGAAAGCAGTGGGTGTTGCTGGCTGGCCAAGCTCTGACCCCCTGTCTGCAGGAACTTTTTTCCCCCCCARCACAGGTCTAATGGAGGAAAAGCACCTTAACTTTTGAGTTGAAACAGTGTTGTGTGTAAGCATGTAATATTTTTGGTTTCTTTTTGCATTTTGTAACTTTAATCRATGATGAAGCAGGCAGCATTATGGCTAGCTTGGAACATACAGGAGTATCTATCAATGTACCTTCAGAAACAGAAAAAAGGGGGTCTGCTGGACTTCAGTCAAAAGGTGGGTGCTTACAGCTGAGGACAAGCATTCAAACTTCCTCAATTTCACCTTCTTTTGTCTATGCTGCTGACAAAGCCCAAATGTTCCTCAAACCATACTCCAAAACCAGTGAATAACAATGTCTTCWCTCAATTACTCAATTACTGTGGCTTGTCAATAGTGGGAAGGAAGGCAGATTGAGGATACCTGAGATTTCTTCCCAAACCCATCCTTAGTTATGTGTTTTGGCTATGAAGAATAAGCTGTGGTGTATATTTCCAGCCACTGCACTTTGCTGTGGGCTAAAGTAGCTGTGTGTCAGTATCTTTCTCTAGCTCAGCTGTCTCTCTGACAAGGTAAGGAAAAGCATTTTGTATATAGGGAATGTGTATGTGTGCACATATAGGGTTTTACGGTACTAAATGACTGGCAGTGATTTTGGCTTTAAAAAATGTAAACCCAGAGAAATAAAAAACTGTGTGTAGAAATCAAGAGTCTTGGGACTGGTTCCAARTTTCCCACCTCAGCTAATCCTGAAGTGGCACATGTGTGCTGTGGTGCCATGATTTGCATTCAGCACTGCCAAGCCTGCCAAGAGCATGCATGTAACCTGGCCTGTGACTCCCTGTGGGCAGAGGAGCAGCCTCATGGGGACATGGCATGGGATCCTGCTGCCTCAGGGGTGCTGCCCACATCAGCCTTGTGCACATCCAGCTYCCAGGTCACCCTGCCCATCCAGAGCCTGTGGCACACCCCAGCAGGGTAGGATGCTCAGAGGAAGAAAGCTGAGATTTGTTCTGAGTGTCTGATGTGAGTTGACTTGGAAGTTTTTGGTTTAATGGTAACTTCTGCTGTCTGAAAATCAGTCCTCTTACATCAGTCTTTTAAACTCACCTTTAAATAAATGAATGTGCRAAGTTGCAGGTCATATATTAATGCTTAAAAATCATTGAGTCTCTGACAGACCTGTGCTTGGATCCAAATCTAGATTAAACCCAGGTGACAAGCTTAAGTAGTCTTTGCTTGTGCACTACTACCTGTTATAAATTCAGGTGGTATAGTGAGAATAATTCGGGATAGGACAACCAAAGCTCTCCAGACATGTTGTGTTATATTGCAGCTATTCCTTGTCTTGGTGCTAGTAATTATGGGGCTAGACTTTGTGATTTTATCCTCACTGTAGGTGTGTGGAGGCACTTAGAGACATTTGAGTGAGTTTTTGGCAAAAAACAAACCCAAAARCTTTGTTCTTGAGGCCGAGATGTACTGTGCTGGAAGTGTGTGTGAATAGTATACCTAAAACWCATGTTCTCACTTCTGCCTGTGTAAACTGGATGCTGTAGGTGGAAAAGTGGTTTGTATATACACCTGTGCATGAAAAAAAAAAGCTGAACTGAAAAGGCAAGTCTTGGTTTTTGGTTCAGGAGCCTGTGCTGGAGAGCTTCAGTGAAAGAAGCATCAGCCTTAATGCAAAGTGACTGCTGCTTGTCTTACAATAATGTTCTCAAAATACATTTGAAAGCACAGTGTGTACCTTTACCCTGTCAAAGTACCAGCAGTTTTTTATAGCCACTGAACATGATTTAGTACTTAACCTTTCTCTCTTGTACATTATGCAGCTTTGCTAATGGATAGCAACACTGTATTTTTGAAGGGAGGATTTGTTTTGTTTTTAATGGAACAGTTAATAGTAGCCACTTTAAAATTGGCAAGTAGCTTTAAAAAAAAAAAAAGCTGTTAACCAATAATATATCACATTTTTAAAAAAGAGGTCCTAATTTGTCAAGGCAGAAACTCTTCATGGAAAAGAAACTAGGAGAGTTTTCTTTAAGGTRTTCTTTCCTCAGGTACTGGCTAATTGAAAAATGAAATCTGAAGAAAGGCAACTGCACATACCACCTTGTAATGCAGCTGAACTTCTGCATGAGCTGTGGAATTTAAATTCAATCACAAASCATTCTTTGCTTTCAATCAATTATATTTCCATTTGTCATAAATCCTTCTTGCAGGCAAAGGCACCGCACAGTTAATGCAGCTTGCAAATATTGCGTTTTTCTTTAGAATTAATCTTCGTGGACTTTTGCAAAAAGTATAAGCTATTAAGCATGCAGACATTGCTCTTCGTGGTCAGAAAAGACTTCATGTCTTGCCTATTTCAGAGAGCTACAACTCAAACAGTGAACAATTAAATATAAGACATCATCATTATAGGTTCTACTACAATGTAATTCTCAGAAATCGTACAACAAAAGGTGGGACTAATTTCAGCATTAAGTACAGGAGGATATAACTTGAGCTGTATAGCTATTAGTAATGAGGAAGTAGAAAATTAGTGGTAATAGTGCTAAGTAGCTGAGGAAAAAAAGGTGCTTTTACTGAAGTGACAAAAACCCATGAAGTTTTTGGGGTAAAGGGATAAAAGGGCTTGGGAATACTCATGAAAAATGTGAACTATCTAAGAATAAAACTTAGGTTTTCCTCCTGAGTAATGTACATGAATTTGCCTGAGGTTATTTATTTGCATGACTCTCTTATGACCTAAAAAATATCTCTTTTTTGTGGACTCTGTTTTCTGTTGCTGTTTTCCCCAGGATTGTTAGTGCATCTTTGAGAGGTGAAAAACCTGCTTTTGCTGAAAAGGTTCTGTGGGGAGCAGGAAATKAATTGTTCCATATTGGGGAGCAATGAATAGGGAATCAGACCTGGTGTAGGAGATGAATCCAGTACCTGAATAATAAAAGGTCTCCTGTTCCATAGACAAAGAGCACAGGTAACTGTTAGCCTTCAGTTCTCACAGCTTAACCAACCAAAAATCACTGAAGAGGATGAGAGCAGGTGCTGACTGTAGTTTTACCTTCCTAGTAGAACTTGTGTTGCAAAAATTAATGTTATATTTTTATTACAAGAAAAAATTAAGAGAAACTGAGACAATGTCAATGTTAAAGGCTTGAATTTATGGCCAAATGCAGTTGAAAGTGTAGAAAATTTTTTAACATCATGCTATTTATTGGGCCATAAATAGCAGWATAGGAAGAATGTTTCTGAGATCAGGTGTGTGCTTTATGTGATTGGTTTGTTTTAGGTAGAAGGTTCAGTGTTTGCAGTTTGCAACTGGTTAAATCCTCAAGAATGGCTTTCCAGGAATCTTTAGTACTGAATAATGAGAACTTTCTAATGTGTGTGTGTGTAATTGAGAACCTCAGATGTCATCACCTGGAAACAAGCTTGGATGATGCAGRTAATTGATGGTGCTGCTGTGGCAAYTTTTSTTCCAGGTGGYTTAGGACTCCCYTCCCATTGTGTAGGAATTAATAATTTTCCTGGCATGACACTGAAACCCAATTTTTATTTTCCTTTCCAAGAAGCAAATTTACTTCTTAGATGACAGGGTATGAACAAACCCACTGCTTGAGACAATTTAAAAAGTTTCACTTATATAATTTAACGTCTTTCATTTTGAAAAATATGGTGTTCTTGAYGTTTTAACAGAATGTATGAGGCTTCAAAAATGTTCTTGGCAGTCATTATGGTAGTAAGCTTCATGAAAAATAATAAAAATTGGCAGTAAGGGGAATGATACAATGCATGTAATATAAAACACTTTATCCTGGAACATGTGCAAGTACTAAGTGTCCTAATGTATATTTATTGAGATAGAGCTTGAAGTTTTATTTATGTTGCATTTAAAATGAAAGTGTTTCAGGATTCAGTTGTCTTTGTCCATTTTTTATGCACTTATTTGTAAAAGTTACCATAACCATGAACTATCAGATCTTTATGACTTGAAATTAACCTCTAAAAGGATATTTCAGGAAGCTCATAGTTCAAACAGTCTTTTTTTGGTATCTTGGGCTGAAATATATTTGCTTTTAATGAARGTTTCTTTTACTGTTCAGTTTCTGTTTGGGGTTCATCTCTTTCAACAACAAAATTAAAAAAGACCCAAAGAAACCCAACAGCAAAGCCATTTCAGCCTTTTCAAAAACAGATCCCTCCTTGAATAAGTGYTGTGAAAGTTTTATTAGTGCCAGGATGCCAAGCCCCTGGGTTCCAGCATTAATATCCACCTTCCTATGAATTCAAGCTTTTCTCATCTTTCAGTTCCTGTGTGATGTTTGGGCACAGGTACTAATTTTTTTTTTCCCGCTGCCACTTGTTGATCTGTTTAAATCCTCACTTCTCCAGGAGAAAAAAATGCCAGCAAAGATTTTGGAATGRCAAGTCTTCACTGGAAGAAAGCCAGTAAAAGTCCTCTCAAGTTGACTTTACTCTTGGTAATTGGGACACCAATTCTCAGCTTCCAAAAGAAAAAAAAAATCTGGGGAAAACTGTCAAAATGTATCAGGACAAATGATGGTCAGTAACTACTGAATCCTGTGAGGATGGAGAGAGAGAGAGAGAGGTGGAAAGTGGCATCCTTGGCATGAGGAGTGAAAGAAAGATAAAGGGTCATCTTTAGCCCTTCTAGCTCTGCTCTGAAGAAACTTGAGAGCAACCAAAGACTATTTAACTGCAGGTCTGTAGGAATATAAAGGCAGAGTGTCCTATGCAGTGCTTTGCATGTGAATCTGTTAATTGCAATTTGTGCCTAGAACTAAGTAGGCAATTTCAGTGCTCACTCTGGAGATGAATTATCTGGGGGTCTTGAATCTTTGTGTACCTCAATATCAGTTGTGGAATCCATCCAGTGAGGGCTGTCTAASAAATTTTTTTCAAAAGAAAATTGTTTGGTTATACTTATCGGGCGACATTTTATTAAAGTGAGGAACTTCTCATTAACACTCAGTTCAGGGAGAGTGGGCTTCAAAGAATATCTCACGTATTAGATGAAAGTGTTCAGTGATTTGCAATTTCAGAACAGTTTTTCATTCACAGTTTAAAAATTGCTAGCAAATGCACAATTAATTACATAACAATTTAACTTTGACAGCTCATTTCTGAATCAGATAAAATAAGTCACAGCTTTCTCATCTTGCTAAATGATGTTTCAGTGCTTTGTGACTATGCTTCATAGTTGTAGGGTCATATCATTAAAAATACATGGGGGAGAATGTTGTTTCCATTATTCTAATATGTAGTAGAAAATGCAGATTATTTCTTATCTGTTTAAACCTATCACTGTAAAATGAATATTTTCAATTTTCTTAGTCTGTGTTAAAACTAGGGGAAAATAACATGYGATAGATTATTTTTGTTGTTGTTGTTGCTAATTTCAGGCAAATAATACAGAAATGCTTTAACCATAAAAGCAAAACCATATTGAGAAGAACTGAAGTTTTATTTTGCTGAAAAGAAATACCGTGTTCCATAGTTAGAGTCCAAAGCATACCATGCTCTTTATGATCTTTCTGAAATCTGTTTCTTTCAAAAACTCTGGCATTGATCATTACCAGTAATAAAAGCTCTCATATTTCTCTATGATAGAAAAGTAGCCTAGGGCAATCCTTTTTCATGTATATTGTAAGATTGCAGATACAGATATATGTGCATGTGCCAAGCACTTTCTGCTGGCTTGATYTGCTGCAAGATTTTATTATTTATTAATTTGAAACGAATGAATAATCCCATTTACATGAGAGATCTGTTCATGAAGTGCACTTTGAAAATTTGCCTTCAATGGTAAAACTCATAAATCACATGCYATAAAACTTTTAGATGTTTTGCTTYAGACTAGTATAAGGTTCCCAAGAGAGCTCTGAGAAACATGTTTTACAATGTTTATACTTAGCACTGTCCACTTGAGTCTAAAGCTTCACGTGTCTTTCCTAAAGCCATTTCATACTTTTTTTTTTTCCTTAAAATCTCAGTTGAAGCAGAAAAGATGAGATGTTGAACAGTGTATAGAAAGTGGTCAGGTGTTCYCACAATGGCTGAGGTTGTAAAGGTCATCTGTGCCAACCTCCCTGCTCAAAGCAGGCTCAGCCAGCAGAGGCGGCCCAGGAACATGTGCAGACACCTCTGCAATACAAATATTTGAGAGATGTAGAGTTATTGTTGCTCTCTAGACTATCTCAAAAATGTGAGGGGGAGGGTATTTGCAACTCTAAATGTAATCTTGCATACTAATTTATGCRTGTGTGTGACAGGCAAACTGCGATTGTTTCACTGGGCTGTCCATCAGCGGCAGAATGAGCTTAACAAATATGTTCATTCTCGTACAAACCAGGAGGCAGATGCTGTGTTTGAAGTGCCACTGTACACAGCATGGGCTCATACATGTCTGTTAGGAAAAATAAACACAAGCGTGACAGGCTTCCTGTGAAACTGCTAACTTCATCTGGCAGGTCACTGTCATTATCTYCGACTTGAAATGCAGTGGGAGCTTCAGAATCCCCCACTCCTCCAAATCTTTGTCTTTACAGACCMTGTGTGTGTGTGGAGTTAGGCATTTGTTGTGAGGAATCCTTTGTTTTAGCTTCCAGTGTGCTCAGACATTCTGAATTCATAGCACATACAGCCTGCCCCTGTTCAGCTAAACAGGCAAATTAGGTGTTCTAGCTCTGTTCAAAGCCCTGAAGCCATGAATATTTTGCCAAGTTGGCCCCCTAGCTGATGGAATTTTAGCTTAGTCAAAAAAATTCAATTGTATGTAAAAGGTGTTTTCTCTATTTATTGCATGTGACTTTGTGTTGTTACTGCTTTTAATAATTGTAAGTTTGAAATCTGCCTTCAATAGTCGTGAATACTTGTGTGCAGTTGATGCACCTGTTTCTTCTATGGCAAATCACTTGATGATTTTGTCTCCTTAACTTTTTGTGCTAGCTTTTTACATGAGAAATTCTGCTTTTCTTCACCCCAGCCCTTCTAAAGAGCTAATTTTGAGTGTTTTCAAGCTGAAAATGAGTGACATGCAGGGTAAATGTGGTGAAGGGTATACATGCATACAGGTCACGTAAGTGAGCACCTGCAAGATTTAACTTTGTAARCCCTCAAATAAGATGGACAGCTACWCTTTTATTAATAGARCCTAAATATGTAAAATWTGCTACAATTCTGATAAGAATATAATTCAATAGCAAAGCATTTGGMCACTTTTGGGCCCTCTGTTGTGTACAGTCTTTCTTCACATCAGCTCTGAGGRAAAGCAGCGATTTATTTTGTCTACCCCAGCTGGCTCCTAAACCTTACTATTTTTSAATCCTGTCTAATAGAGTCCTTTTTCCTTTACAAGGCCAGCCACTGAAAAGGCCTGTGACTTTCTGATAACAGGCTGCATGTGTTTGAATAATTTTTCCTCTTAGAAAGAAGAAACTCTGCATATTCYTCAGTGTTTTCTAGATCTCTTACATGAAACACTTCTAGAATCAGCATAAAATTGCTAGCTCCTAGCATGCCTCTTCAAGAGAGTCTGTATTTCAAAGTGTATGGAACTTCAGTGGGAGATTTTTTGCTAAGGCTGGTACAGATCATCTAAATAGATTAATAGATTACTGTGAAAATATTGCTAAGTAGTTGTTARAAGAGGTGGCTCTTGCTGAGGTGGTGGTGGGAAGTATTGCATTTTAATTGAATTCCACAGAAAAATCCAGAAGGCATTTCAGTGAGGATGCTCTACAAGCTTGCTGAAGGCAGCAGCCTCCTCTCACTGTAAAAACATGAAAACAAATGGTTCTAATTCTTCTTGTTTTCACAGTAATAACTGTCATAGGTTAAAACAGATATTTCCATTAGAGCACTTGTATTAGGTTAGCTTAGCTTGTTGAGAGGTAATAATGACTTTCCTCCAGGGATGAGGAGGCAAAAAAGGAAATCAAATTAATATCAAAGGAAGCTGGAAATACTTGGTAAGTAAATCAAGWTATAAGTAAGTCAGATTTGTAGTAGAAATACATATAAAGGATGGTGATGGGTATTTTAGAACTTTTTCCTCACCATCTTAGAAGTTTCCTTGTGGAAGTACACAAGTTTTACATCTATGTGGATGGAGGCAACCAGCATGTTGTGCTAACATCACATCATTATACATCATTCCTCCATGCTATAAAAGGAACTTCTTGGAGTTTTTCCTTTCTTTAGAGGGCAAAAGGAATTCTGTGAGTATGTAATATGGTTTGCCTTAAGAGGAATGTTTGGATTATAAACCAAAATAAGTAGTGGCATAAATTCCCTTGAGAAATCATTGRTGCCACATCCCTGGAAGTGTTCAGGGCCAGGCTGGGTGTGGCTCTGAGCTACCAGGTCTAGTGAAAGATGTCCCTGTCTATGACAGGGGGGTTGGAGCTGGATGATCTTTAAGCCCCCTTTCACCCAARCCATCCTATGGCTCTATTTTGAGGTTGGCTGCAGGCCCCTTCTTCAGGGGAACTTTTCCTTTTATCATGCTGAGAAATCCCACGTATAATAAAACACTATTAATTTTACTGCCTTGAACACTTCTATAAATGGTATTGATAACTCCAGGAACAGAAATAATTTAACTATTTAAGTAATCATAATATAAATTTTCTATGTGTTTGTCTTCCTCCATTAATGTGCAATGTGTAAGATGCAGTGGACAGGATTTGCACATTATTTCAGTAGAAGGGTAAGAAAGTATGCTTGTTTCTGAAGGAAGTTAGAGTCCTGGAAATCATCTTGTGTACAAGGAAAGCCCATACATAAGAAGGGTTGGAACAGAAGCAACACAGGTCTGACCAATATGGTTACCACTACGTTCTCCTTTATTTCACCTAAAATGGCTGCTTATATACACTTCTAGATAGTTTACAAATTCCGTAGCTTTTCCATTGGCACACAGCATAAAAAGGAATGCAAACACACATTGTTTAGCTTCTTTTTAAGGTGGCTACCACCTGTGTATTACTAACTCTACTTATTAACCTTTAAAACCCCATTACCTTTCCCTAACACCTTAATAACTAATTTTAACTGTGCCACAAGTTCTGTAGCCTAATTTTAACTGCATCACAGGCCTCAAGGCCTCAGACCAGGCCTCAGAACCAGCCCTCAGCTAGGGTAGTTAAAAGAGTCATTCTAAATAGAGATCAAGGCCTCTTTCTCTGAGGAATTCCRTAACACTTGTGTTTCTGGGAAGATACCAAATGCAGTGTCCTGTCTCCTGAAGGCACAGTATTAGCTGAGTCTGGAGCAATGCCATTGCCTAAGTTGCTGTTTTAGYAACTTGGCCAAGTCATGAATAAGACACAGCATTTGTTTCTCCCCAGGCCCTCAAACCAAATCAGTCTGAAAGCAGTGACTCCTGGCCTTGGGTGTTTAGAACACTCTCCTGGAGCAGCAGCACCTTGCTGGTTGCCTCCTGTGCTACCTGAGACTGGGATGCCACTGTTGTACCTCTGCCTGGCATCTCCAGCCAYTGCATGGGGCTCCCCTCCTTTCTTCCCTGTGTGGCTTCCGTGCTTATTTTGGGGGAGCGGAGTGGTGCAAAACTACTGAAGGTTTTGTGCTCAAGTACAGCAACATCCATCTGTCAGAAGTCTGGAGTTCCTCTCTGTGAGGACACCAAGGCATGTGGCAGTGGCTTAGCTGCAGCTGCCAGCATCACCAGCTTCCCAACAGGAAGGGAAAATGCATTTTTTGCCAGCACAGGGCTGCTGGCACTGGAGGGCAGGGAGACTCCCGGCATCCCATGGCACCACTGCTCCCCTCTCCACCCTGGAGCTTCCCAAGCTCTCTCTGGAAAATGTGTCTTGATGTTTAATTCATGACACGAATGAAGCCTGTGATTAGGGCAAAGTAGCTGCCTCAGGTTTGGAGCTCAGGGAGGATCTGCTGTATCAATTTATATCCTTAAGTTAGGCGAGGACTGACCATGGAGCGTTTTGGCAGGCGACCAGCTAAGCATTACTGTCGCATTTGATTCTTTATTAGGCACTGTAAATGGGTATTGGAGTTCAGAGAAAATAAGATCTAGCATAAATACTGGCCTAATTTGTGTATGTTGACTGGGTTTACACCAGGCTTTGGTTTGTTTACTTTCAATTAGAGATGGTATGGAAAAAGATTTATGTGATAATCCATACCAAAGGGCCAGTTACTAATGAAGACATTGGTAATTCTGTGAGTAATTAAATTTTGTCTGAGCTAATTACTGAGGTATTCTGATTCAGAAGCCTCTAGCCACAAATATTGAAAATCCATTTGTTTAACTCAGCTTTTACTTAGCTTGTTGCACTAGCTGATAATACACAGTCATTTCTAAAGCATTTCCCTTGGGTGTCCTCTCTTTCTTGTTGTGGATGTGTGTCCACAGATACTTCCTTTCTGTTTGAAATACAGTAGAAAATGGTCTTCTATACATCCAAGCCCACAATAAAGCAATCCAGTGGAGTTTCTTATCTTTATGTAGAACAAAAACTATTGTTGGGCAGAATTGAATCTATATATCACACATCTTGTATTATTTTCCCAGTTATTCTCTCTCCACATATTAAATCCTGATGTATCATGGTATGTAAAGCTTGTTTTAGTAGCTATAATGTACTTTTATGGAACTGGAGCTGATAGCAGAAACTAATGGAAAAGGACTTGACTCTTTTATGATCAATTCACAATCTGGCTGCAGTGAACTTAATGAAAAATCTTAAATATCTAAGGATATCTAAATTTGATTGTATTTTCATTTGAGCGTAGCTTATAAAGAGTTTATTGTATTACTTGATATAAAAATAACACAGGCCTTTTTTTTTTTTTTTTTTGGTGGTGTATCCTTTTTGCAAAGAAAGGCTTTACAAGTCTTGGGAGCAAAATGCAGAACTTAGTTTGTGTTTATTTTCCAGATAAAGAGCTTTGCAAAACTTTTTCACAATAAATACTGAGCACAGTGTTACACAGTAAATTTTAAGCACGGCTTGTTTTTTCTTTCAATGAATAATGGTATTTTTAGGTAGTAAATTGCCTGAAAATGTTTTCCTAGAGAGATGTTACATAAGCATTATTTCAGAAACTAGAAAGATCCAGTTTTTGAAAAAGGCTGAAATAATTTCTAACATTACTGATTCTTAATTTTCATCAGCAGTGCAAGTGGAAGACCTGAAAGYTCTGCTAGTAACTGTTGCACCTGATGTAAAGCCCCAAGGATTTTTAGGGCATTTGTCTTCCCCAGTGTCCTGTGACACTTCTTGGGGYTTGCTCTTTTGGTGGCTGTGCAGTAAGGCATCCTCTGGCCTTGGTTGTAATGTGGGGAATCTTTCCCCATCAAGGATGTGTACCCAACTCTAATGCCAAACAAAAGGACATTGTTTTGTGTGAGATAGTGTCTTTTGTTTAGCGTCAGAGCTGCAGGAATTTTGTGTGAGAAGTTGCTTTGATGGAAAGTTAGGCTTGGACTTKAGTTGTGAAAATTGCCAACAAGACTAATTTTGCAAGTTAGAGAGAAATGCTACTCAACTTATTTGCTATGCTACTTTCCATAAATAATTCAAAAATTGGAATTTCAATTTTCAGACTCCCCTGTAACATGTTTTACCCATTTATTCACCTTTCATCCCCTTTAAAAATCCAATCAGGTTAAGAGCATTTTAATGCACTTCTAATATGTGCATTACCTGGAATTTTAGATTAAAGTGGAAAATGGSTCTTTATGACTGTAGTGAGTGATGTTCAAGGGTTGCTTTAGGAATGAGAAAACTGGTACCATTTGGTGTGTGTTGTGATTGAAACACTTTGCAATTTAAAAACACACCCTYTGAAGATCACCTTCAGTGCTGGGAAGTTTGTACTCCATCTGCTCTGACCCCTGCTCTGGAGACAGTGAAGTCAAACCAAATTGTGTTACTAATAGTAAACATGATGAGCACAGCTTGGTACCTCTGAATGAGTGGCTGGTCCACAAGTCACACAGTGAACGTGGCTCTGGGACCCCTGCACTGTTCAGCTGCTGGTTTTATAGGAGTCAGGTGCTCAGACTGAAGTGATGGGTAAATGTTCAGAAGCCTTGAGAGAAATAGCTACATAAATCCAGCTGTGCAGACTAATTGATTGTAAAATTGYTTTATGCTGGTTTGAACTAGTTCTCCTGTTTCACTCCAATACTTTACTCCTGACACTTGATAATTGAGGGATGAATGCAGAAGTGATCTGGAGCAGCTGAGTGCTCAATGTTATGATGCACTGGTCCCTCCTAATGTGGGAAGAAGGTAGAGTTTTTGCTTCCCTTGCAGAAAGAGGAAAAATGGAAAAGATCAGCATTCACTGGACAGCAAGTGRTCCAGACAATTTGGGAAATGAAAACTGATTGTGAGCAAGGAAAGCTGATGCGTTATTTGATGTCTTCATTTACTGAATTAGATATGGACTTCAGTAAGTGAATGTGGAGTTGTAATAAGGCAGGAAGGGAGGTTTCATTAACTGGCAAGTGCTGTGTTATGCTGTGGGTTACTGGATGACTATACTTGTCTGGAATTTAGCTCTTCTCCTTTGTGTTCCAGTGTGTTTCTGGTGGAAAAAGCAACACTGAACACATCTTTGTCTTACCTTAGTTTTTGTCAAGATTGTATGTGTTCAAATGCTTGGAAAGTACAAAAATGTTATTAAAATGGTCCGTTACAAAGAGGTAAGAACTGGAGGGAAAATTCAAAAAATATGTTTTCACGCCAAAATATTTTTCTGTAAGTTTATTATTTTAATTTGAACTTGATAATTTTTTATTTACAGTCATGAGACTTAAGCAACTGGTTGAGTCATCTTTATTTTTAAGACCTACTTTTACAAAAGAGAAGAATAAGGGATAACCACTTTAATTGAAAGACCCTAATGATTCTCTGTCAGGTATGGAAACATCCCATGAAATTGAGTATTTTTGTTGACTTCACTCACTTAATAGTCACTTAGAGTCACTGTAAAATTATTACAGTATAAAAATGGGGTTACTTTTGTGGCTTTGATTTGAAAGAATTTTGATAGATTGTCACAGTGACTTCTCTTGCATTTAATGTACACGATTTAGCACGTTAAAACTTAAGATCCACTTTATTCACATGAAATGAATTCAAATTACAGGCTTATAGATGAAATTCAGCAGCCAGCTTTGTGGTTGACCCATCTCAGTGGCACTAACGCATGTGCCCTTTGGTAGGGTCAGTATTCCTGAGATGTTGGATCTTTTTTTGCAGGGAAATTATTTTATATACATATATATTTAAATTCAAGCCCACGTATTGGTTTTTCATACAGGAAAATACTATGTGAAGTATACATCTCTAAACTTTGGAATATTTATTGTGAGACACTAGGAATAGGAGGAATATTAGAGTGTATCCATCTCTGTGAAGCTCTACATAGCCTATATATGCAATATATGCTTTGGTTTAATGTAGAGGTAAAGCTGTCATGCATTAACTGTAGGGAAAAGTTCTTCAGTGCTTCTAAGCTTGTCTCCTACATGATGTTTGTAATATCTTCACAGCACCTAGTGACTTATCAGACTTTTTTCCTTTCCCCTCTTAATGTAGAGAGCTTTGAAGAAGTTCCAGCTTTTATTCAGGGCAGTCACAATTGGGCTTGATACAACTCTGCAGTGTCAGGTGGCATTTGGGTAACACTCATGACACCACTTATTTTCCTAAAATGTTTGCAGCATTCCAAGAAAGCCAGAGAGTGTGGAAAAGCTTTTTTTCCCCTACTTCATTACTGAGTGTTTTGCTCAGGTTTTACTACTGGATTAGGAAGGTTGACACTAGCAGTGGAACAGACTCAATCACAGAAAATACTTCTACCACAGTCAGTGCTAAAACTGAAATACAAACACAGCAAAATTGTACTTCTGAAAGATAAAATGTGTTTTATAGTCTGATATATTTAGTGTTATCCCTAAGAGAGGTCAGTGCCTTTCCAGTGGGTAATGCAAATACATAAATAACTGCATTGGACAGGAATAAAGTAATACACCTTTAAATAGCTGCAATGGTTTTCATACACATGGGTGACAACTGGTGAGCTACTTGGAAGATTTGAAGAGAACTGTCTTGTTACCAGCATTGGCAAAATATTCCAGAAACTTCCATTTTAGCATCCAAATTTTATTTGAAAACTGAACGGCTTGTTTTTTTGGCTCTTCGACATGCACAGAGAAGGAAAAATTTGATTGAAAGAAAAGCCTTTTGCTTGAATTAGTATTCATAAAAACTAGTAAATAGCTACTAWGTATGAGTTGTAATAAGTTTTTCAGCAAAACTATACAGAATGCAGCAGCATGAACTAATACATAAGAATTGATCTTTTACTTTCCCATCTCTTTTCATCCTATTCCATCAAATACGTACTTTGCAAGTTCTAGTTCTTACTAAAATAAGTTTGAAAGTTCAAAGTACATATTTTATGTTTCTTGGGAAGAAAATTAATTTTAATCTGCTGACTAAATAATTAAACATACTTTTATTTCTCCTATACTTTAGTTTCAGTCCATATAGGGTAATCGATTGGTTAAGTATATTTCAATAGTAATTTGTTTGGAGGCTTCTTTAGGTCAAAATTTTCTCCTCTTTCATAGACCAGTGCTGCCTGGAAACTTCAAGTATTGTGGTGTTATTTACTTGGAAAATAAGCTTGCCTAGCTATTAATACAGAAATCAGAATGTCTACTTATTTATGGAGCTGGAGGTTATTGTCACTATTCAGGGGAAAAAAAAATCCACAAAAATAAGTCCATTGTGAGGTGACAGGAAATACACTCCTAAAATCAAAGTTTTAGTGAATCTTGGAGCAAATTTGGGTCTCACTGTCCTTCTRCTGGAATGACTGTGGGCAGCAAGGGATCGTATTGTCTCAATCTCCATGGTTTTAAAACATGCTATTCAGCTGAACTGAAGCTGTCATGATTTACCTTGAATGCTTCAGGTATAAGAAAAGTGAAAAAGTGAGGGTTGTTTCATGAGCTGTTTTCCCATTTGCTCAGYCAAGAGTGGGGATGGCTGAGAGAATTCACCCCATCTCTGCCAAGCTTCTGCCTTCCTTTTACACTTAGTTTGTGGAAATGTACAGTCACTGCCATTCACAGCTCAGAAAAGGCRGAACAGTTAAGGATTCAGCTGCAATTAACCTTTGAGGGCTGTCTGTGTAATTCCCATTCATGTCTTTCAAAAAGAAGTCTTTATACATCTCATTAGTTTGATTCAGTTGCTTCTATTCAAAATGATAAGAACGTTTTTGAATGCACGGCTCCCAAAGATCTGCTGGGCAGTTTAATTTTTGCATGTGTTTTGCAACCAGCCTGCAAATTTCCTCTATAARGTCACAGAAATTTAGAGCCCTGTGGACACACAAGTCAATGTGCATTAGTTGGATGGTGGGAACATAACGTTAGTTAAGGCATTCATAATTTTTTTTATTTTTTGTTCTGCTTTTCAAGATTTTGGTGTTTGGCTTTCATCMGAAATTCCCAAAGGTTAGCTGTCTAAAGAAAAAGCTTTAAAAAGAAAACAAGTCCTCTGATATATGGCACTTCTACAGCAAGGCTTAGGTATTTACACTGCATGCAATGCTGCAATACCAGAATCCACCASAAACGTTTAGGGCTTTGTTCCATGATGAGGCAAAGTAGAAGTGCAACCATTTTAGAGAGGGGAACTAAGAAGTTGGAGTGATATTGATACAGACTTTAGGGGCTTGTCTTCTATACTGTGGTATGTGGATGCTGTTGGCACTGCTAAGCCCAAAACTGAGCCCTCTTGCAAGTTTTCCTGGATAGCCTGGTTTACTTTTTAAGTCCTGCAGCCCCTTCTCATTATGGTAARAGTCATCTTAGAAATTATGGTACTGATTTTTTTTTTTAAATTTAATTGAAATAAGTGTTCTCTTACTGTAGAATATGCTGCTAACTTGTTCAGTCTCTAAAAACAGAACTTGTGGTCTTGAAAATTCTGTTTATGTATAATTTATGTACAGTTAATTTGCCTCTGTTTGCCCCCCAGCTTACACAGGACAAGGGAAAGCTTTGTTGTTGCACAAATATTTAGGAATAGATTGAGAATACTCTCAGAGAAGTTACAGCATTTTTTCTCTACATTACCAACTCCTTAGGTTGCTCACAGAATTTCCTTTTTACCCATAACTGTTTCACTTCCTGATCTTCTTCACTTCAGATCTTCTGTAAGATCCATTGCTTACCAACATTTACTGAAGCTGAGGTCTAGAGGTTTCTTAGATGTGTAGACAAAAGACAGAAAGCATGTGAGGATTTTTTTTTTTTTTTAAATAAACACTTGTGTGAAATAGGAAGACTCTCGATTGAAGTCAGCGAAGTCAGATGTTGACCTTTGGATTTGTTGAGCTGCCAATTATCTGAATCTGTTTCTTTTCTCCCTTCCACTCGTGTGCCATCAAGAGCACAAACATGCCTGAAGTATGCAATTTTGCTTGCATGAGAGGTATAATGTTGGCAGAAATATAATGATTTTTCTACCCACAGTGCATATAGAAAATATGCTATAGTTTTTCATGTGTTTTGTTCTAGTTACAAATTCAAACACKTAAAGTGCAGCTTTCTATAGCAGCACTCTTGAAACAATAGGTTTTTATGAAACGATATCTTGACACCTTTTAGAACAGACACAAGCAATTTGATTGAATTATATTCTTCACATTTGTTTCTAGAAAATATGCAATGTTTACYTATAAGAAAACGGTTTTCCATTTAAAAATTGTTTGTACTTTATACATCACATAATATGAAATGAACTTCAAATGGGAGGAATTATCTAAAGTTCTGTAACGTGCCTTTTGCACTGCATCATTTCAAATTATTTGTCCATAATTGCTACATTTTTATACAAATTTCAGTGMGTTTACAAAGCATCTGCAATGAATCATTCCCGTTTGAGTTTCAGATGGCATCCAAGCTTGGTAACAGAAGGTACAAGGGATTAATATTTCGTTGCAAAACAACAGTTTGAGCAGGTGGTACTTGATGCTATTACACATATAGGTCACTTGGGAGAGTGCTTAATCACTGAACTGAATATTAATTAGGACAGCTTTCTCAGGCAGTTTTTTTTAAAGGAATACTTCTCAAGGAGGAGGGGAAAAAGACCAAACCCACCAAAGTCTRGACTTAGGAAAATTAAGGTGCTTGCTGTAAAAACTTGCTATGTAAATTGACGTTCAGATTTTTTCAGGGGGACTAATTTTGTGATAAAAGAAGGYTCTGTGAACTTTGATTACTAGCAGTTTGAACCCAGTCTTTCTTCTTAATTTCTCTTATTGAAACTTTTCTCTGTCTGCCTGGATTTCACAGTCCTGTTAAATGCCTGACCAAAATTACTTGTTCACTTGAAGCTGTAGGTTTCCATAGGTACAAAACAGTACTTTACAAAGTTTTGGCTTGAGATCCTGAAAAGAAATGTGAGATTCATGTATCTGAGTTGAAAAATTAACTCTTGATATAAATTAAAYGGCTGACTCAGTTTCATGAGCTGCAGAATGTAAAATCTACTTTCTTTGACTTTGTTTTCTGTACCAAGTCATGCTTTAAGTAACTCCAGAATTATTCAGGGTCTTGTTTTAAAAGGTGTAAAGTCTGTTTTCAAGATGCCAGAATGCTCTGAAACACAATATCAATCTGATGATGGTCATGCCTGATGCTGCCACGGGTTAAATGCTCTGAAATCCAGGAATCCACAGGAAGAGCTGAAGGAGTTTCCTGGAGGCAGTGTTTGCTATTGCCTCTGCAGGACAGCAGCTGGCATTGCTATGCCCTATCAACATTGCTCTGCTGCAACATCTGAAACTCCTTCAGGAGCTTTGATTTTTCCCAGGGCTCCGTTTGGAGCTGCTGGCTGTCACAGCTGTGTGACAATGATGAGCAGCAGGGCTTTCTCTCTGCCTCAGGAAGGGGCATAGAGAAGTCGTAGCTGTCTCCTGGAGTGAATTCCTGGAGGCTTTTCCACTCCAAGGGATGAGGCGTTTCACTTGGAAAATGGGCTTTAGGCATTGAGGAAGTGAAGGATGGTCAGGGGGAGGGCCAGTGTGGGGCTGGGACCTCGCAGGACCTTCCCACTCCTTGCTTCTCCCTGCTCCCACCAGCTTGTAGCACTGAGCTTTCTGTCCTTTAGCAAAAGGTGYTGGCACAGTGTCCTGTGCATGTTTAGGTAGAGCATGGTGCTCCCACCTGGGCTTGAGTGTTCCATGAACCTCCTGGAGGCACCTTTCCCAAGGCCCAGGTGTTCAGTGACATCAGTACACACCCAAGGAGATGCTGCAGCATTGTTTCTGCAACAGCATCTTCCTTCTGGGGCCTGGTTTAGCATCATGCAAGGATGAGGTACTGTGAATCCTACTGCTCTGACGTTTCCAGCTACATTTGGGATAACGTCACTTTATGGTCTGTGTTTTCTCATTGAAAGCTATCAGTAAAATTCAGGTTTTATGTGTGTTCATAAAACAGTCCCATGAGTTTGAACGTATTTCAATTGTGTAAGCTTAACTTCTTAGCTTAATTTTGTATCTTTAAATGTTTGGGAGAGGAGACTTTTTTTTTGCTCTTCTTTTCTTAGTTCAGAGATGAAGTTAAATATTTTAATAAATATTGAAGATAGTGAGATAATCATTAACTTCAGCACTCAGGTGGAAGATGTTTTATCTTGAAACACCTTGCACTGTGTGAGATCTCCATATAGATACAGACTAGAGGAAACATCTAGAGAGAGGAGAAGAAACGCTGAGTTGGAAATGAATTTGACATGGACTCTGAATTGGGTCTTACATGTAAATAATCAGTGTCAGCCAGATGACACTGTCAGATACCTGGGATAGGGAGGTAATGCAGTGGCTTTGGAATTGGGGGGAAACAGGAAACGTGTCTTCATTTCAAGATGGATAAATGGAAACTCTTGTGTGACTGAGGCTAAGAGTGTGGATTCTCAGAGCAAGCATCAAAGTGAGCTGGTGCTTAGCAAAAAAGAACAGATATTGCTGGAGGTCGAAATGGGGGACATAAGGTATCTAGCCTGAGGAATGCAGGAGAGAGAACTAGAGAGTCTCACAGGATAACCAGAAGTTACAGGTCAAAAGAGTGGGATAGAGTTAAGGGGAAGGCSATCTTGAGCTTTTAATAGGAAGCATGGAGTTGGAAAACTGAGATTTGAGAAGGAAGGATAAAAGACAACACGGGACTGATAGAGATTTGTGGTAGAAGGCAAAGTTTACTTAGGGGAGTTGAGTAGTTTGACAAGTCTGTTGCTACAAGAGCATGTTGGCTTCCAGAGCCCACAGCAATGCTCCACATTCTTGACTCTTTTTGTCAGCAAATGTGTGAAACCTTTCTGGCCAATTCTATCCCTGAAAACCCACAGGGTAGCAACTGCTACCATTTATTCCCCCAGTCTGTACGTGACTTTCAAACATTTATAAATGGAAAAACTACTTGTGAAAGAAGTAGAATTTGGTTTTAATTCTGAAAAAGTAAACAAGGATGTTGCATGCAATAAAAATAATATTCACAGAAAAAATGAGGAGTTTATATTCTGAGTATGTTAATGGTTCTTGCAACAGAAGTTTGCCTCCASTTGTGTGCTGTACAGTAATACTTAATTATGTTATCCCATGCTATTTTTGTTCCAAGCTATTCTTGCCTTATCCAGGTTTTTGGATGATCAGAGTTTGTTTAATGAACAGATGTTCACTATTTTGTACAACATGTGGCCTCAGGCCTCATTTCCTGCATTTTATTCAGACCCTTACCATGAAGTCAAAATGATTCTTTTCCTCAGGGGCTTTTCTTGATGCTCATCACTGTAATATCTGAATAGCTTCTCTCAAAATAATTAATTTACCTTCACAACACCCTTGAGCTGTGCAAGTTTTATCCATTTTTACAAGYAAGCAATAAAGGAGGAATGAGATCGAGATGAAGTATCTCCTCTCTATGCAGAGTGCCAAGTCTGAGACATGCAAGACACTGGCTGGATGGTCACTTTTTTTCAGTTTCTTTTTGGGTATACAACATTAAATTTTGGATTTTGCTTCCAAATTTTGGTACTTGGTTATATGGTGTGGAAGGGATAAACTCAGGTTAAAGTAATAGTCTTCGGTATACTATTGTTCGACTTTATTAACACTAGTTATGTTAGTTTCATTTAAAGAATAAAATATTGTAGAATTTCACATTTTTGAAGGGAATAAAAATGCGTGCTCCCCAATTCAAGTAGGTTATGAATTAAAGTAGGTTAAGAGTTCATATTTATATGAACATCAACATATTTATAAAACACCACACTGCCAATTTCTAGTCATTTGTAGGCTGCTCASTCAGGTTTTGATAAGAAGGTAAAAAATGATCTGTGCAACTTGTAGTTTGTCTCTGAACTAGTTAAATCAAACGACTAAGGGGTGAACACAAAACATCAGTATGAATACACATTAATTTTCTGTGTCATAACTAGAGCTAATGTTTAGAAGTCCTGACTGTAGAGAACAAATTTGTTACAAAAATGCTTTTCRTGATGTTGACAGGAGGATTTTGTTTTTAATCCAAGGAAACAAATTAAATTATGGCACTTGTTACAGAAAAGTGCTTGTTACCCACTGAATTCCAAGAGCAACTTGGAATATCTGGTCTGCCCTGGATAAGATGGTACCTTCCTGTGTGAATCTCATTGCCTGATAAATCCAGCTTTTTGCCCTACAGTGCTGATTCATTATTAACTTATCAATAAAAATCATATTTGGAAGTCTTTACATAAATTATGCATTTACCAAAACGTACCAAGTTAAATTTAAAATGAAACCATAAACATTTTTATGCAGCATCATAACTGGTGAAGCTTCAAGCTTGGTGGTCTTGCCAACTGGAGCCCAGAGTTTACTTCCTCAGTTATTATTGTGTGCAGATAAAATTGTTCCCCTCACAGGGTGCTGCTTCAGAAAAGCCCTTTGGCTGCCTCCTGTGTTAGGCTGTTGTGCTTTRTATAAAAAGGAATTTGGAAATATACATCAGGCTGTGAGATTGAGTAAAGATACTAAGCTTTATGGGTTGGGCTTTTGTCACATTAGGAAACAGCTTCAATCCCTGTTTCAAGTTTAGTTCAAGGTTTAGTTCTTTTTTATTGAATTGCATTCAGTGATAGTGGTAGTATTTAAAAAGTGTGTGTGCTCCCTTTCTTTCCCCTGCTCTGTTGTTAAAGGCTTAATGCTTTTTAAGCTTTTTCRAGTGTTTATGGGCCTAGTTTTGCAGACAGGTCTATGGTTATAGGTAAGAGTTCGCTCCTGTAGGTCAGTTTTGCTGAAACAGATGTGCAAGCTAACATCTGGAGGGTTCAAACACRCTTACTAGAGGTTCCTGGTGAAATCCTGCTCAGACAAGTGATTGCTGAAGTCTGTTGCTTTTTAACCAGCTCATTTCAGGGCTGTGTCTAGGTGCTTAAACACTTAGGCTTGTCAGCTCTGAGCATTTTAATGAATGTGTCACTTTAATATCTCTGTGCCTAATACTTTACTTGGTGGAGGTATTTCTGTCACAGGGAGTTGTGAGAGCATAAAATACCCAGAYACTGGGCAGGGGATGCAGTGCACAAAGATGAGAAATGCAAAAAGGCTKCTTGGTGCCTGGATCCCAGAGCTGTGGGACCCCAGGGGTTTGGAATGAACTAAGAAATGGAGTTTTGGGCCCATGGGAAGCTACTCCTACAAGGGTGTGCTACTGGTAGGACAAATCAGGTCCTGRGGTGATCTTCCTGCAATTCTGAATTTCAGGAATCCACCTGCCTCACCTTATTGATAGGGTTTTGTTGGTATAGGTATAGTTTTTTATTTATTTAAATCTTAATTAGGCTACTCTGGAGAAGACAGCAGTTAGTAATTTTTAATGGCTTTTGTGGTAAAATTTTTCCTTCAGCAGATCAGCCTCTCTCCCTATCTCTCTGCTGCTCAAGCCTGCACTGATACACTCCTCCCAGTGGCTGAATTTGGCAAATCTAGATTCTCAAGCCACAGAGTTGCACTGAAGTTTAAACAGCCTTGAATATTACCTTGCTTTGGTCTGCTGTAGCCCCTAGTGTAAAACCTGGGATGGTGGCAAGCCTCTGGGATCCAGTGTGCAGCCAGGGGCAGACTGTACTGTTCATTTGGTGGTTCTCTTCTGAAAGAAAAGTTTTTGCAGCCCAAAAATCCAAGCTGCTGCTGTCACTGCTCTGATCTGCTGGTATGAGAACATGAGCACTGGCAGGGTTAGACTGTTTGGGGAACTCTGCTTGCTGATTTTTGAATGGGGAAATGGCTTCTAAGTTAGTGCCAGGGCTTATAGAGAGAAAGGAGTGTGAAGAAAGYTTTATTCATAATGCATCCTGTGCTTGGATCTTATGGATTTTGCAACAGCACAAAAAGGGGAGGAGAGGGAGCAAAGATGAGCAACACCATATGGGTTCCTGGAATAGAGAAGCCCAGTTGTGGGTGGGGAATATAATGCTTATTTAATAACAAAGACTCTGTGTCTCTGCCAGTGCACAGGCAATGTGAAAATAGCAGCTCACATTCTGCTTTTTCCCAAACTGAAGCTGTCTTTTGAGTGACTGGATTTGACAAGGTCAAGATCTCTGTCTTGTGAATTTGACTGATCTTAATGACCTGGAACAGGGCAAGCAGAAACAGTTGCTGTCAGAGGAAGGTTATCCAGAACACCAGAAAGAGTTAATATTTATGAATGCAGTGGTGAAAGTTGCTAACACAACACCAAAATGTGCAGCGTGCTACCTGAACCTCATCCTCAGCTCCTGCTCTGCCTTTCTAATTTCTGGGCAATTTGGTAAAATTCATTGGTGTTTTCTGTGACCATTGTGTATGTACACACATGACAAACATTTTCCCTGTCATTTAAGATGCCAAATAGACTCCACTGACATGTTTGGTCATTTTCTTTTTTTTGTTTTTGCAAGTGCTGAAGGAATAGTGGGTCAGAGAGACAATAAAAAATGCTTTGCTTTTTTCCCCCCCTCCCCAGCTGTATCTGAGCTATGGAAGTTGCTGTCAGTCATCTGTGACCAATACATCTGGAATTGACATTCCCAGCTAAAACATTTGGGGGGCATAAACAATGCTGAGAGCTCCTAGGAGAGAGTCTCTTTGTCTGTGCTTTTGCATTTTTCAGCATAGTGAGCTCTGTATTGGATCCTCTGGTTGCTGAATCTTATGACATTTGGAAAAGAGAAGACAGGTTTTTGACATTCAGAGTTACTTATAATCTCACACTATGGGATTAGGAATTTTTTATACTAATAAAGAAATTAAGTAATTTTTTTATTTTGCTTTACAATTTCAAAGTGCCTGTAACCAGGTCAATCTGCTTTCAGGTGTGCTGTACAAATAGAAGGCTGTTATATAACTGTGGTCTGATCGTGCTGCTACAATACTGAGCATTTACTGTGTGAGTTCAGTCAGCCAGTTCTGCCCTTCCCACTGATGTTAGGTCATTTTTACAATTAGTTTGGTGCAAAAATGTCTTGTCTTCACTTTCTGATCTCGGTTCTGCAATGCTGGGAAAGACCACTGGATGGAACTATTACATCTTACTGAGCAGGATGATGCAAAACCGTGCTGAGACTGAAATACGTGTTCTTAAAAAAAAGAAAAAGCTTATATTAAATAATGGCATTACCATTAATGTTTGATTTTTTTAAAAAAAATATAGAAAAGCCATAACGAGAGCAGATTTTAAATAATACTTTTATGAATCTCAAATTATCAGGAGACGATATTTTCTCTTTTGCAATCTCTAGTTATTCTATTTGGAAGAAGCAGAGTTGAAAAACCAACAGAACTTTAATTATACTTTTTGAAGTCACGAGGGCTTTTAAGAAAGATACTGTGTACCCTGTGCAGTTGTATTAGCCAGCAGATTATCTAGCCAGAAGTTTTTCAAGACTTAATATTGTTTGGCAGATAGCAAAAAGCTTCCACTGTGGGAGATGTTAGGCAAGAGGCTTTTAAGAAGTCATGCTTCAATTATTCTGGTTAATTAGAAAGAAAGAAAGTCTGTAATTAAGGGAGTAGTTCTTCCCTTTTTTTTTCCCCTCCAAATGAAGTTGAAAGTTAATTTGGAGCAAAGATTATGGGGTTTATTTTCTCTTGTCTTTCAGTTTGATTGGATGGACATGATAGCTGCTGTCATAATAGTGTGGGACCTCCAGAGAGGAACATTTTAGTTGATCAGCAGTTTGAATTTAAAGAACGAGTTCCTGGATTTGGAAACTTTAACAGCTTCATGTAATTTCAGACCCTTACCAAGATACTCTTTGTGTGATGGTAGCTGCAAAGGTTTACAGTGGAAAGCTACTTTTATAATTTGCTAACAAGGCAGCTGCTAAAATAAAAATCATAAATTTCTGTGTATTGTCTTAAAACTGACCCCTCTTGGAGATGAAAATATGATAATAGAAACTCTTTATGACATCATCCCTGGGCAGTGACAGCAGGCAGATCTCACTGCCACCCAAGCTCTGTGTACTCACACTGGAGTTCTGAAATATTCATTTGTCTCACATGTGTGTCAGGAGGTGTTACGGAGGGAGACCACGTCCATGGGTGGTTAGGAGCTGGTATGGAGCAGGGGTAACATGCAGAGATCTTTCCTGCTTTTGTGTCCTATTTGTAGTAGCAGCATTGGGGGGAAAAAAGAACAAAGCCTCAATGCCTGTAGTACCTTGCAAATCATGTGATATTCAGCTCTTTATTTAAGGAGAGAAACAGAGTTGTTAATTATACTTAAAAATATGAACATTTTGATGGGGTTTTTTGAGTAGCCTATACCTCTTTAAGGCCAAACAGCACTGGCAAAGCATACTCTGAACATGTGGGAGTGCTCATAGCCTTTCTACTGACACAGCAAGAGGACTGAAGGAGCACAGACAGAAGTTCAGAGGGATGACTGCAGTCCTGTTGGAGCTGAGGACACTTTGCAGATGGTGCTGGGGTTGTTCTGTGTGGTTCCTCTAAGGATCTGCTTGTGAACTACTGACATTCTGCTTGTGTTGTGAAGTTACCAAATTTGTAAAGTGATACCAAAGTTAGGCTAAATATGTAAACCCATTATTTCTTCTGAAAGGGAAGGAAAGTRTACCTGAGAGACAGACTTCTGAATKTGGAGGAAACCCAGTCATTATCAGRAAAAGACATGTCTAAATTGCTTCATGAAGAAAAGAAATAATTAGATAGACTAAACTAGTTGTTTCATGTTTTTTGTCTTACTTTTCATATTGCTAAAACCCAACAGAGAACAGCTGTTTCCCAMGCTGGGTTGTCTAAACCTGCTGCTTTGTCTCCTTTATCATGACTTGGGTGTGAAGTGGTAGTGGAGCTGTTCTTCTCCACTCACCTTAGTAGCTGTCTTGTAATTGTTTGTTTTTTGGGGTTTTTTTTGAAGAGGATAGATTTCACAAGCTAAAAAAAAAAGCCTTTTTTTTTGAATATTTGACAAATGCAACTATTCAAGTTATAAATAAAACCAAAACCTTTTTTTTTAATAAATTAGCCTTTTTATAATGTTTGCCACTTGCATTCRTTTAGCCCTACTCTGTCTTCTGCTGCAAAAATGCATAGCACCTTGTACATTTCACTACAGATACTTATTAATTTGTGGCATCTCCARCTAAATAACTTCTGATTGTGAAGAATTGTCTTACATGGCTTTTGGTTWAGATGAATTTTTCCTTTAGATGGATGTTGATTTAATAAATAGAACAAAAACACAGAATACAGCTAGAATGCTAACCCTGGGTGGAGCTTTCCTTTAAGGAAAGGGAAAATTAGTCCTGTGGTATCATTATCAGCTGTAATGGCAGCACCTGCCTTTTGTTTCACAGCATCTCCCAGATGCTGGAGTTCCCAATCTGCCTGGTTTCACAGCTCCTCACCTGCCTTGCTCCTTGCAACTAAGCTACCACRGTGTAATTGAGAATTTCAGGCTGCACAAGCACCAGATGATGAGATTTTTTTTTTTTGGTTTAAGCCTAATTAACTGTTAACTTGTTAATTGGTGGAAATTCTTACATCAGAGATCAGAAGTTTGTGCTGCTAATTATCATGATCTGGTATGTGAAGCTGTGCTGACACCAGCAGCATTGGCAGAGTGGGATAATTAGAAGTAGAGAGAAGCAGAACCAGAGTACTTATTGAATTGAGTTGATGGAATATTCAGTTTTTTATTACTCCTCCCTGCCCCAACAATAGGAATCAAGTATGAGCTGCTAGACATTGGAAGCTTGGTTGGCATCTGAGTATAGGACCAGGCTCTACCTAAACAGGCAGTCTGTGAATTGGTGTACRAGACTCTCTTTAGAAGTGTACATATGTAGTTTGCACAGCACTTAAAAGGAGAGCCAGAGCTGATTGCTTTTGAGTTTTTGGCTGCTGGGGAGTAGCACATTGAGGTTGGGTCAGCACAGCTGCCGTGGTAGGTGACAGCTGTGGTGGTGCTCAAGGCTGGTGGCCAAAGGGGCCAGAGCCCCTTGTTGGTCAGAGGCATCCCATGGGGAGACCTGGCAGAGTATAAAAAATTTATAGCTTAGAATGAGGTGCAAATACCCATTTGTCATTAGCAGGAGGCACTGCAGTAGCTTGGCAGGACACAAATTTGGTGGTGTTACATGTAAATTTTAAAATAGAAACTCTAAAATGTTTTTGAATTAATAATTTCTACAATGAATTATTTTTTGTTTTGCTTTTTCACACAGAGTTGTTGTATGGGTTCTTTTGGTTTTTCTTGGGTTTTTTGGTTTTTGTTCTTTTTTTTAAGGTGGAAATGTGTCCTGCTTGTAGGATAATATTGCTGAGCCTGTTATTTTTGTATCTCTTGCCTTTCCATTTTGTTCTTTGTATTCGCTGTTATACATTTTACCTCTATTTGGTTTCTTGAGCTCTTTTACTTGCCAGTGCAGAATCTCCTTTGCATTGCAGAGGGTGGTGGGGAGATGTTTGCTCCTGCAGGCACCTGTTCAGGCAGTGAGCACAGTGAAATGTCACACCAATGCTTTGTAGGACAGGGAATGCCCTGGAGTGGTAACCAAAACCTGTTTTGGTCTTTTGTTAGCAATATAAAGTAGTAGACAGATGAAGTTCAAGAGTGAAATGTTGGATGTCTGTTGAATCTAAAGAAAGAACACAGAGGGGAAACAAAGCATTGAAAGATGAGTTAATGGTTGCCCACTGGTGAGGTTTGTTATGGAGTTATAACTACAGTATGGGTAGGAAGGCAGGGGGGGAAAAAAGGCCAAGGTGGATGAATAAATAAGTGAAAAAAACAATTGCGGATAAGAGGGCGAAAAAAAAAATTGTGTGATGAAAAGATTCAAGAAAAGCCTGGAAGAATATAGAAAAAAGTTAAGGGAATATAAAAATTGATGAGAAAAGCAAAGAGATTTTTTTGAAAAGATTGCACTTACTTTCAAAGGAAGAGGTTAAGATGAAATGAYTTTTTTTATCCTGGTAGAAAAGGTGCTTTTCTCTCCTGAGAAACCCTGAAGTTCCCAGCAGGGCAGGAATAGGCCTGGGGTGCTGCAGGGCTGGGGTGCCCACTGAGGCTGGCCCTGCCCACCAGGGAGTCAGGGATGGGAGCAGCCAAATCCTGCAGGGAAAGGAGCAGGAAGCTCCCTCTCCCAGGCTCAGCTTCACCTCTCTGGTCTTCCCACCATTGCTACTGGGAAAATCTTCCCCCTCACTTTAGTTACTTGCYTCCACTTTGCAATTAATTATTGGTATCTCGGTACAGTGTGGGTTTTTTCCCTTGAGTAAGCTGGAATTGCTGCTTTGTCAGGAACATGGCCAGCAGGCAGTATTTAGCCTCTCAGGAAAATGCAGTCACTACTCCTCAAACATCAGCCTCTGCAAACGAGGATTTTCTGCTTCCTTGGTTAAAAACAGCATGGATTTTTCTCCAGTAAAAATATTCTTCCTAAGCACTGGAGTTTCTTGATGATAGAGACCTGAGCTGAGCTCTCTACTGACCTGAGACCTGAGCTGAGTCTTTTGGCTCTCCAAATCTTGGCAGCTCCTGCAGGGTAAAAACCCAACAAAACCAGACCCTCCAAGCTTTTCCTAAGCCCATTCTTAATTTAGCATTCAAGTATTTTCCTGCAAATGCAAGCACCTGGTTCAAATGTACCTCTCTGCCCCCCCAAACCAGCTGGGAATTTAAAATTCAATAGAAAATACAGAGATTTAGTAAGGAAAAACCTTGTGGTGCGAATCAGTATGTTTTAAAAAGATCATTTCCTCATCTGATTGAGATAGATTTTTCACAGAAAGATTTGGGGAGTGGTGTGAGGGGGAATGCACCTGACTACAGCCCATGGCTTGTCCAGTGTGGCTTGTGTTGGGGCAATGAGGCTGAAGTTGCTGCTTTGAACCAAAATGTGCAGGCATCTGGTGTGTATGTGTTCTGTTTTCATAGTGTTTAAAAAGAAAGACAGTTTTGGGCGACCCCAGATCAGTTGTTGGATGGGTCCTGTTACACAACAAGTATCATACTGAAAATTTACTTTGCAAGGATTCCTGTTTCTTTTAGCTGTTACCTTTCAAAAATATTTAAGATTTTTTTACCTGCAAATACTCGAAACCTGCATACTGATCTAACAAAAAAAAGAGCATAAAATATATTGTACATGATCTGGACTGTCAGTCATCTGTCATTTGTTCAGAGTTTCTCTCTTGGAGGTGGGGAGAGGTTATTTTTCAGCATGCACATTGGTAGGTTTGGCTGAACGCTCTCTGTTGCATGGATCATGTGCTCATGTATAGTAATGTGACCTGGAACTCTCAGACTTTGGCTCCCCAGGTAGATGAATGCCATGGATTGATGAACAGGGACATTTCAGTAACATCTTCCCAAGTTAAACTTGACAGGTTAGAGTCGTTCTGTGCATGTCTTGTCACATAACACCYAGAGAGCATCAGGAGGGTCAAGTAATATCTGAAAATGAACTAATCCCAGTGAAAGTCTGTACAAGCTTTATGTCAATTTTTTGAGAGCGTTTTTTTGAGCTTCTCACTTTCTATGTGCTTTTTCATGGCTGTAGTCCTGTGCTGCCAGAATTATTTTGTGACACTGTTAATAGGGGCAAAGGCAAAAAGATTTATTCTCCCTCCCATTTGATTGTAGCCTTGCTAATATGTGAGTGCYTATGCCAACAGTATCCTAGAAGAAGTGTGGACTGTGATTTTAAGAGGTCCAGGAGTGGAAAGCCTGGGGAATCAGTGGGATGCTGGCTGCTTCTGTTGCAACCTGCTCTGCCTCTGTTTCTGCATGGGTCCACYCCTACTGAAAAGAGTTCCTGGAGTGTGATGGCTGAGATTTGCCAGAAAGCAAAGCAATAAATAGAAAGCCCCAAACACAGCTGCCAGGGCACTGCTGACTCAGATTCAACTTGCCACTGGCCCTTTCCACAGTGTGGCTTTCCACCCCCTCTTTCCTCAGTGTGTGTGCAAATCCAGGGTTGTCCCATCCCTGATGAAGAATCCAGTGCTTGTCTTTGTTTGAGGGAGTCAACAGCTCCTCCCACTTTAGTACCACTGGCAAACTTAGTCTCYCTTCCTGTGCTGAGTCCAGGTCATTTATGAAAATGTGGAAGAGCCACAGGGCTGAGGATGGAGCCTTGTGGAACGCCACTAGTGACAGGTCACCAGTCTGATGTCCCSCCAGTCACTGTAACCCTTTGTGCCTGACCTGTGAGSCAGTCMCTCACMCATCCTATCATGTGTTTATCCAGCTGTGGGATGGACATTTTATCCAGAAGAATCCTRGGAGAGACAGCATCAAAACTTTACTGAAATCCAGAAAGAGTTCATCAACAATCTTCCCTTGATCACCTGGACAGATTACCCAGTGTACCTTGTCATAAGAGAAAATTATGATTTTTAACGACTTTCCTYTCATGAATTTGTGCTGCCTGTGACCAGCGACTGAATTGTCCTTGGGGTGTTTTTCAGCATAAATGCTGCTTTCATCTTCTCTTAAAGCTTAATGTGTTTAAGGCGAGTTGGGATKGTGGAGCTTTTTAATCCATCAGGTATGCTGACTGTGTGACAGTGTATAAAGCACAGCCACTTGATGGTTTAGTACAGAAATGAAATCTTGAAGGCTTTGTGAAACACCACCAGCAGCATTTCTGCGGTAACAAATAAGATTTCCAGGTAAAATTTGTGGAATTACCTATCACTTTAACCCGGTGCACGTGTGCAACAGAACAAGCAAAGTAAATTTTAAAGATTTTCAAAAGTATGTTTTAAGTACTTTATAACAGAAATGACAGAATAACACATGCATTTTTTTGAGTATTTCTATATATTTTATCTGAAAACAGTAAAAGTATTTCTAATAAATAGAAGTCATAAAATAGTTATGGTGTGCTATAAAAATGCAATTTATTTTATGCTTGGTAATGCAGGATGCAGTAGAGTAACACTAAATAAAATCTGATGCAGTGAATCAGGCAGAGTACTGCCTGTACATTTAGATGACTGTGCTATTAACCTCTTTCATATATACCCTCTCTAGTTTGTGGGCTACCTTTCATTACAGTGATAAGTGATAAGGACTACTGTTAGCAGTATGAGATGAATACTGGCCCCCAATTCAATTTTCTCATCCAAACTGTTATGACAGTCACCTATATAGTCTTTAAGTTGAAATTAATTTTGGTTCAGAGGGCCAGCATATGGCTTATGATTGCCTCAAGTCCTACTTAAGCCTGAGCTTGATGTTTTRTATAGCATATCTTGTATAATAACTAAGCTCAGACTAGATCATTGTATTAGTTTCTCCCAGATTGAACAACTTTTTCCAAGAAAASAACAACTCCTCAGAAAACCACGTGCTTTATGTTTGTGTAGTTTTGTAGTCACGAGCCAGATGCTGCTGCAACTGAAGCTGCCTATTGCATAATCTCCAACTGTGCTCCTTGRGATCTGCATCAAGATTTACTCCTGGATTATATGGYTTTATGTTATGCAAWAAAACATTSTTGTAGTCTATATAAATTTTTCTGMCWTGTGGCTCAGAAGGCTKKTTTTTTTTAATCAGTCATTTTCATCAATGAWTTTTTTTCCTTTTAAACTTTAATTGTCCTTCTGGATAATGGTACTTTTGCTGTGAGTGTCTTACAAGTTATGTGAATGTATTTTGTAAAAGAGCATCAATTTTCTCCAAGGTGAAGCTTCAGCTAAAGCTTACATCTTACTAAAGCCCACACAATTAATCAAAAAAACATTTTTGAATGCACCAAACAACAGAAAATGTTCAGAGTTTTTCACCAAGATATGTAGACCATTTAGGCATGTACACCAAGAATCATTTCTCTGTCAATGGCTCTCCCTACTTTGATCCTCCAATAACTAACATAAAATGAGTTGATTCTAAAGAGTAAATGGGTGCTAAGGATAATGGAGCCATAAAATGTGAATATAATGTGAATAATTTTATAAATCCATTGAAAACCAGGTGGTGGTCTCCTATAAATGAATGCATGTGTGCCGTTCATGCGAATATGAACGGTGAAAGTTTTTTTAATTTCATGGTTACTTTCTGTAATTCCCCCCCCCCCTCCTTTTATATACTAGTGACTTCATTTTAATGCCTCTTTATCTTGGTTAGGTCAAATTTAAATGTCTAATGAATTTCACTCGCTTCTTTTCTTTAAAGGTGTTTAAAGATTGTGTCTGATTCTGTTATGATACAAAAAAGCTGAATCTTTATAGGTATCTCTTCATGCTCAATATTGTGTACAGTGGAGCTAATGGAATTTCCTTTTCTCTGCATTCTGTGAAAGAATTGATATTTGTGCAAGGATTAAAATCCAAAATGCAGCCATGATTCACATTAATTCTTTCAAAGGATGTCAGCTTTYTCCAAGCATACTGAGCCTTGAAAGCTGAGATAAACTGAAAAATAARCTCTGTACTTTTGAAGGCAAGGAGACTGAATAACAGCACAGATCAGAATCCAAATTCCAAAGGCATAACTTAGTCTCAGAAATTCGTTTTAGGAACATGAGGGACAGACTAATCCTAAATTTCTGTCATAGGTCACATGAGGCTGTTCTGACATTTAGAATGGTCCTCAGCGTGGCAGGCTTTCAGGGTGACATTTAGATGGAACTTTTTAGAAATATATCACCTACTTGGGGAAATGCTGTGGAGTGGAGCAGATTTATAGAGCGAAGAGCCTATTATGCAGAACTGTAGATCACTGTCGTCCACCACTAAAGCTAGCTTTTTTTTGCTAATGTTCATCAAGTGTCCTTTGCCTTTCTCCTCTCCTTGGTGAAGTAACAATTCAATTTGATAGCATTCTTTTAAAATATTTTTGCTGGGAACACTAAACTTCTGTCGTTTGTCTCGTGGCCTGCTCAATCCACCAGATGCTTTTTTTCTCCTTTTTCTTCCATTTTTGCTTTCAGCTGCCTGTTTKCTCCAAAGTTGGTGATATGAACATGTTGTACATCTAATAATGTAGCTGGGTTCTGGATAGGGCATCCATCATATTTCTGTGTACTGTATATATACAATAGCAACAACATAAATCAATGAAAAAAGTAATTTCTAGAATGCAGTGTTATTGTGTGAAAGTGCAGCGGTACCCTGAGACAAATGTACTGTTATGAGAGTGGAAAAAACATTTCAGAAATAAAGGGGAAAGAGGGGTTATAAAATGACTGCAGTTACCTGTTGTCAAAATTTGTGAAATGACTATTAAAGCACGCTTTTGGAATTGTAAATTACGTGGTGTTTTCTGCAACTTCGATAATATTTTGTAGAAATTTGTAACCATAGTGTTTCAGGGATGTCTACTATTTTTTGATAAATCTGTTATCTTTAATCTGCTGTCAAGACAACACACTTTAGACCATCTGGGTCCAGAGGCTCAAATTCCAAAAGCTTTTACTCATGCACCCTCTTTTTCCCAGTGTATCCAATTCATTGTTATGTGGAGCAGAGCTTTGGCTGGCTGTTCATTTGGATTCAGCAATCAGCTTAATCAGCCACACATGATAGGTACCCTCCATTAGTGCTTTCAATGAGGGTTTCCATTCTATATCAATGAGAAGGGCTGATAAATAGGTGGAAATAAAGAATGAATTATGTGAATKCAATGTGCTGAATAAATTCCAAGACACAGCTGAGTTTGAGTGTCAGGAGGCTGTTTGTTGATGACATTACAGAAATAAGTAATGGAAATTTTAAGGATTTGATATTGTAACAATGGATGGATTGTTTTGTGTGGTTTTCAGATTAATTAATTCTTAAAGTCCTTTTCACTGTCACATCATCTCATTTTTCTATGTTCTCATTTATATTGCCACTATATTCTACTGCTATGGAAGTATATTGTAATTAACTTTGTCACAGACTAGCATAATTGAAGTTAAGGCTTGGTAAAGCTGAGGGTCAGTGCACCTTCATGATGACTAGGGGATTAGGAAGATATTTAAAAACTTAGAGTTGATAAAAATGCATGAGAGGAGAGCCAGTTATTAACCTGATTGCGGCTAAAAAGAAATCTGCTATTACTTTTGTGATATTAAGAGTCTTTCTGATTTGTGAAAAGCTCACTGCATTCTTCTTTCTATGCAAATTTCCTAAAATTATGTGAACTCTTGATGTTGCAAAACGTAGGATGCTCAATTGGTCTACCTRTGCGGATGGAATTAGCTGGTTTTTGTGTTAATGAAGAAAGGGAAGTATCTGACATTTGATCTTTTCATTTAATGATCCACAACCTCATATAGAGATTTACAAATTAGGTATGGCAGACTACCATTCACGTCACTCTGTAGAGCTTGAGACAATGGAACCAGCAGAGAATACTCACAGTGTAAAGCTCTAGCTCTAAGAGAATTCACCCTTCAGTTCAGAAGGTAGACAGAAAACCTTAACAATTGCCATGTCGAGCCAGGCTGAAATAAATGTGTTTGTGTGCAGTGTGAGAGTATCAGCTGTCCTTTTCACACCCCCCAAARTCTTAGTCCTGATATGGTGGTGTGTGCTACAAGTTTCAGAGCAAAACAAAATCCCCAAATGGGTCAGTTTGAAAGRGACCACAGTGGGTGTCTTAGGGCTGTTCCTGTTCCCATGCTTAGGAGCAGTGTGCTGGCTGTCAGGGAGATCATTTTCTTGATGACTGCACTTGAAGAAGGCTTCAAAACTACAAAAAAGCAGAATAAAATTATTGAAATCATCTTTCTATGTTAGATGGGTATCAGGAGGGTAAAAAGGGTGTTGCYGATTTAGTTTATTTCTGGTGTGTACACTGCTGTGGGAGTGAACTTTGGGTGTCACCTTCTGTAGGAAGTTTTTCCTCTCCTTCCTGTTGCAATCAGGTATCTCAACAGCTGGAAACAAGTATCTCAAAAGTAAAACTTGCAAATTCAAGTCTGTAATGACAGTAAAAAATCTTCATGTGAACTACTATAAAGATAAGTATTAATTCAGTGGGCTTTTTTATGAGTTATAAAATATTACTAGCTACAGCTCTTAAATGAATGTTTGTCCCCCTCTAGCAGCTTTTTTTGCAAAAAGCTGTACAATTAGATGGGATAGCTAGATTGATTGGAAATTCTTTTTGATATGTTTTTTAGTTATTGAAACAGGACAGAATATCAATTCCCTTTGTATACAGAAAAGGAAAGGAGCATGACCATGGCTGATATTTTTTAGTGTGGAATTTTAGTTTGAAAAAGTGAAAGAAACCAAAGGGTCAAAATATAGATTTGGTTTTCTTGGGCGACAGCAATTTAAGTAAAAGGAAGTTTTTTTTAGTTGATTTATACCTGTTAATAAAGCTGATGGCAAAACTGACACAAGTAAAGCAAAGAATTCCACGTTGGAAGTAGTGTTGCTGTGAATAACTTGTGCTGTATGTTSTGATGTTGCTGTAGCTAAGGTGAACAAACAAAAGACTCTGGCTTGACTGGAGTCCTCGTATAAGACTCCTACAGAAATAAAGAACATTGCTGTTCTTATATTATGGCTTAGTTCACAAAACGTTTTGAAAAAACTTTATCTTCCAGCTTGTTCAACTGTGAAGTGTTGCTCTCTGAAATCCCAACGTATTTTCCCACGTTTTTCGTGGAGAACAATTTTGTCTTGGCCACGAATGACCACAGGGTGGCAACATTAAAAAATGAAATTCCAGAGCATGAGCTACAGATACACTGGGAAGGTTGTGAGTTGGGTTGTGCAGGTTTTAGAGAGAGGGCAAATATGAGCGGGTGTATCTGAGGATATGTCCCAACCTTCCAGATCTTTATCAACTTCCACAGTTTAACACCTCGTGGTTGCAATTTCTGGCTTTGCTTAGGGATGTAGGAAGAGAAACTTGGTTTGGAATGAAACATTTGTCAKTCTTTCCTCTCATCCAAATAATTTTGTTGATGGGTGGTGGTGTTTTATGCTTGATCAGAGGAGTTACTGCTCTGTTGAAGCATTGAGGACAGGGCTGGCTGGTAGTCAGTGTGGTGTACAAAAATATGCTGCAGTTTTACCTGGATAAAAGAATAGGACAAGGAGCCAACCTGCTGCTAGTATTAGTACTCATCCCGAAATTTAGATTTAGTACAATCAATAAAAGCAGCAGATAAATTGATTTTTAGAATTCTCAAATGCATATCAAAATGAAAACTCTTTAATATTTTCTTTCTAGCATGATTAATGTATAAAATACAATTTTAAATGCTTCATTTCTTATTATGCTTATACTGCTATTTCATAAAACTGGTTTTTTTTTTCTTAATGATAGTTTTTTAAAGTCCTTGAGACTTCAAAAAGCTTGTTTCTTGAGGTATGTACAATCAACAGTTGCCTGAGTGTTGCAATGTGCCTATAAATGCATGCACTAYACTCAGTTTTAGAATTCAGTTTACAGAGGTGTGATAGTTTTCTCTTGTTATAGTCTAATAAAGAGAAGGAGGGTGAGGAGGTGAATTTAGCCTTGTTGATTAACCAATGAATGGACTGTTGCCTGTCTATCAAAAGGAGTTTGGTCAGTGGAGAATTGGGTCTCTAAATCACATGGTTTGCTTTTGGCTCCTTTACTGGACTTGATTCTTAATAAGTAGGAAGAGGTTCTGAMTGACTCACTGGAACTTTGAACTCCTCCAGGAGACAATTAGGAGAACATTTAATAGTAAAAGATTTAGTACTCAGGCTGAATAATGGTAAGACCTATTAAATCATCTTCTTTCATTTATTAAAGTATTTCAGTAAAACTGACACACGATCTACCTTTGTTGCTCATAAAAAAGCTGAGAAGGAGGGGAAAAAATACCAGCTGCATGTCAGAATT
>QVAJ01000013.1:4390475-4421739 GCA_003546035.1 Mixornis gularis | reverse complement strand
CCCAATAAATTTATAAATAAATCTCTGTAGGGTAAATATACCCTACCCTATACTGCCAAATTTTCATATATTTGAATTTCATACTGAATAACATCCATACAGGATTGGTCCACACTGCTAGAAGGAAGAGTAGTGTGTGACTAGACATATATATTTAATATTTTGTTGCCCTTTTTCTGTTGTGTAGCKCCAAGTAAAGATTTAGACTTTTGCCTTGTGCTAGGAGAATGTGCAGCCTTTCCCTTTTAAGGTGGTGACATCCACTGCAGATGTTGCAATTTATCACTTGGCTTTAACACAAATGTGACATGATCTCATTAAACTTCTGCCACRAGGTTTTATTGCTTTAATAATTTGTTGCAATATTTATAGAATAATGTGATGAATTGTATTGAATTTATCATATTATCCCAAAAATAATGTGGCAGAACAATAAATCAATCACATTTTAGAACATGTTGAAATTGTATTGTCTTAACATTCTAGATCCAAGCATAATAAGATCTCCTCTGAAAAGAAAAGGGAAGCTTATTAGCATGAAATATTTCGTAGTAGACTGATTGGTTTGGGTCTTGATCAAAAATCTCTCAAGCTGTTATCTGGTAGTTGCTGAGTTAACTTTCTAAAAGAGAGTATTTTGGCAATGCCTTGTCTTCTTGTGGAATAGACTGAATGCAGGAGCAGAGAATAAAGGATCACTGGAGCCCGTAGCTGGACCGGGTCCAATCTGATGCTGATTTTCTTTTAATTTGCTTGATAGTAGTGAAACTGTTCCTAGAAGTAAAAAGAGCAGCAAGGAGAGTACATGAGCAGAGGGCAGAGCAATTTGTAACAACCACTTCTTTTTGTCTCAACTGCCTTTTGAAGGAACCAGTTGCTAATTCAAGGTGTCTGTGAAGCCCCAAGGAGAGCTGGGCTGTGTGAAATGCAGATATTCCTCTGTACCTGTTATTACACACCAATGGCTATTAAGCAGCAAGAGAATAATGTCGTGAAGGGAGGGGAAATAAAAAGCTTAAATTAATGATGAAAGCAGTCACTAGTTATTTGATCCTCCAGGTTATGATTTTTTTATTTGAAATATGCTCTGTATTTGTCCAGCCTCTTCCACTCCATACACTGATTTATTCTAGAGTGATGSTGTGGTTAATTCTAAAATTGTAGTTATTGCTTTTATGAACATCTGTAAACCAAATAATTCAAATCAGGGAGCAGGACACCACTGTGGTGAGAACTACCTACATGCAGAAATAGTCCAGACACCTTTGATGCAGACCCTTGACCTGTGTTGTCTGCTAAGTAGGTGGTGAGAAGAGGAAAGGATGCAGATAGATGAGAGTACGAAGAAATAATTAAAAAATAATATCTATTTGACTCAGCCCATCAGAAGCCTTATTAAATTAAGGTTTCTCAGACACAGAAGCAAGTTTTTAAGGAGCATAAGAATTATATTAAGATTGATTTTTGTGAGTGCATACAGGATGTCATCTGAGCATAATACATAGTGTTCTCTTATAACCAAAAAATACAGGGAGAGACACCAGTTTTGGCCTTTCTTAAAGGGAGACACTTGAAGCAGAGAACCCCTTAAAACATGGGAAACTAGACAGAGCAATGCAGATCCAGCCAATATAGTTAATCACACATTCTCCTTTTATTCTGCCTAAAATGGCAGGTTATATACACTTCAATATGGTTTACAATTACAGGTACTTTCTCATTGGTATACAGCATAAGGAAAAATGCAAACAGACATTGTTTATCTCATACTTAAGGTGGCTAAAGTGTTCACACTACAAACCATACCTATTAATACCTAGAAAAACCACTGACATATGCTAATACCTTAACATAATTTTTAACTGTGCCACAGGCTTCACAGGCCTGAATCTGGGGCCYAGGCTGGGGTARCTCAAATCTCAATCCAAATATAAATCATGCCCTTGCTCTCTGAGAAATTCTGCTTCAGACACTTGAGTGGCCAGAGTAGTAATTGTGATTTCTGTGGTAGCCTGGGTTTAAAAATCAAAATGTCTTTTGCTTTCATAATTCAATATCATATTTTCCTATCCATGTACGTCTTTAGTGTTTTTGGATGGATCAAATTTTCTGGCATTGTCACAATGGGACATTTGCTCTCTTGTGTATGGAACTGAAGGAGAAGCATGTTGTTGCAGTTCAGTTCTACTTGAAACCATCTCTGGCTCTGGAATGTGTGCTGCTTTTTTCCTTCACTGTTCCTGTGTGTTTGCTTGGAGTTTGGAAGTTTATACTACATGCACAACATTGCTGTTACTGTGAGACTGTTGCTTCTCAGTTTTTTAAATGTTACACATCTGGTTTTTAAAGGTAAGATTGCACAGTTAGTGWGTTTTATTTACCTTAAGCTGGCATGGTTTCCTCTTGTTCTCTCTTGAAGAGCAAATGAATAATAACTTGGTGACTCCCTTCTGATGCTGTTGGCAGTTGTCATTTCACACRTTTCTCCTAATGTAGGGATAAATGAGATGTGGTAGCACTAATTTATTAGAAATACAGGAACTCTCAGTTCTAAAATGTGCCATAAAGACTATACATTTTCTCCCTCACCAAAGACTTCATTGAGACAGACATTCAATGCTGCAGGAGATAAACATGTTTTAGGTATGGCTTTATATTTTGAGAGCCTTTTAGTGCCACTGGAAATTATGACACATAAATGAATAATAATAATGATAGGGCTTAAAGTGTCTTTGGTTGTTAGGAAGAATTTTTCTAGGTATGGCTAAGTTTCAAGTTCAGATAAAGAAATATTAAAAACAATTAGTGAAATCTTACAATTTGATTGCTAAATTTGCAAAGAATGAAGGCAGTGGTTCCCAAATGAGTCTGTTCTCCCAAGGGAGCCAGAAAGGGGAATAACTGTGTCAGCTTCCATTGCAAGCACTAAACCTGGAATTTATAGGTGCACATTTTAGTAATTATCTGCTTACACCTTTCAAAGAGGGCCTTTTAGTGATGCAATCAGAATGGTTAAGTTTCTCTTGCATTAAATTAAGATCTATTTGAAAAGCCATTGGAAATGCTTGAATACTTCTTTGAGAAGGGTAAGTTGTACAGATATTTCTAATCTAAGCAGTAGYGATTGTGAGGGCTTTTTTGTTTTCATAGTGGCCATTTTAGAGACAAATGTTTCTGTAAGGCCTTGAAAGGAAAAGATCACTTAATGCAGAACGTACCTCTGTACAATTTATATGCCAATTAATATCCTGATTCATGGCAGACAACTGAGCTAAAAATCACTGTGGTTTCATGCCAAAATCCATAATATAGCATTCATTTTACTCTGCATAATAGAATTTTATTTGGAGAACATATTTGACTAGATGAAGACATCAGTGTGTCTTGGATGAGAGTCTGGCARTAATCCCATATATTAGCCATCATTATATTGTACAGTTGTCACCTTGTCTAGCATTGGGAAAAAAAACAAAACCCTCCTTCCTTTGGAAGGCTTCCTTTGCCTTCCTGTGGCTCCCCTGGGGACAGTTTAATGACTTTGGGAGGATATAAATGCAGTTAAGTTGAAAAATGTATATACAACATGGGAGCTGTTCAGGTACTTTCCTTAAGGATTCAATTATTTCCYAGGGCTTCCTGTATTTGGATCTGGGATACCGTGGGCATGGAGCATGTAGGGGCATAGTGCAACTCTTGCAAACCTTAARCTATTGCTTCACACCATGGCAGTAATCAAGGATTGTAATTTAGCATTAATTCTTCCCTTTCSAGATTTTACATAAATTTTCTTGTAGCCTTACAAAAGTACACATACATAATATGAAACATAAGAAGAAAGAATAATCATTTAAAAAAGCAGTTTACATGATATTAAAAAGTAGCCATTTGAATTCCCCCTAGATATTGGTTAAATAGGAGTTATCCCCCTAAATTATCAAAGGGTTTCTGAAAGTCTAATCAGAGCTGCACAAGCTAACAGTGTTTTGTAAATTTTTCAATCTTTTTTTGTTTAAAGTTCCTAGACTGATCAGTAACCTAATGCATTTATCTTTGGGAATCGTAGGGTATCACTTTAAATKACTAAGTAATGGGAAAAGAGCTTAATCTCTTACAGCCTGTCTACAAGTAAAGATGATCAAAGACAGAGGGAWCAGGTTTGCCAGCTTTGCTGCTCTTTGGAGTCTGGGGAAATTAAAACAGTCCCTTGCAAACTTAGATTTGTAGTCCTGTCCTGAACAAATATGTTCATAAATATATGGGAATTTAAAGAAGAGGACAATTTGTCATATCTCTAGAGAAAACTRTTACTTTCTTTAAGAATTAATATATCAGTTTACTCAAGGTCTATCAGCTCCAGGATGGGATCAGCTGAAATTTCTCACCAGGAGATGTTCTGCTGGAGTGTTTGTACCTGCTGGAAGCACAGTGTGCAGACCCTGTGCCATGAGCTCCTGTGGCTCCATAGCCCTCCAATTTTATCTGGAAATATCCCTCCTAGCTGGGCAGTGGCTACCCAAGGAAATGGATACTCTTGTAATTTGTGGCAGGGATGGAAATGGATCTTCTCTCAGGATTTCTTGTTTCCTCAATTTTTGGTGTAGTCAGTCTTGACACCTGAAGCAGATTTCCCTGGGTCTGTGGGAAATCCTGTCACTCTGACACTGGGTGGGATCCTCGCTTGGGGAACCACTTGGTCATTTTTATATATAATTTTACACTTTTCCTCCTGTTTTGCAAATTTTTTTGCATCCAAATTCACTCTTTTTACTGCATTTTAATACACATTAGATAAATCATGCTTGAATTAGATAAACCAGGCTTTGTTACCCTAGAAATCCAATTCTGCTCTGCAAAGTCAAAACAAATTAACTGCAATCAGCTCATGGGTAATTTATATTTGAAGTGAGTGGGAACAAAGCTCCACACAAGTGAAGGCAAATTTAGGCAAAGCAAGCCAGGCAAGCTTGAGGAGTCAGTGTTGGGCATGGTTCTTGGAAATTTTACAGATATTCAAAAGGTGTAATTTCCACTGGAATATATGTGAAAYCAGGGTTAGTTGTGCTTTAAATATAACTTCATTCATATTGATTATGATGTCCTCCCCTGTGAAGCTGAGTTGCAATGCCTTGAAATGCTTCTGCTTGGGAAAGAGGGCTCAATGTCTTCAATTAAAAAAAAGGAGCCATGTGAGGAGGAGAGAAATTGGTCTAAATACTTGGTGAAAAAAATTAAAGTTTAAGAAAAACTATATGGGGATACAAACTTTTTTATTAAATTAAAAACTTTGTGGAGAGAAGGTTTGCACATGATTAGAAATGCCTGAAATATGTTTCTCATTGTGAMTCTTGCACCTGTGAAATTTCATTTAATGGATAGATTATTCTGGGCAAGGGACCAAAACAAAGTAGCCAACAGACAATAATTTGATAAGGGAATGAGAATGTATTGTAGCCAAAAGGATGTGGGTGCATTTTTTAAAATCCTTTGAATGAATAGCAATCTCTATAAACTTCTCTTATTAAATATATTTATAAGCAATTCTTAAAACRCTTGTTAACAACTTAATGAAATTATGTTGGACTAATATTTTTGAAATAACTAATAATTGCAGTACTCTCTGCTGCTATAAGCTTTTATTTCATTAGTTTCCAAGTTAATAATTTAGTTAAAATTTCAAAACCATTACCTCAAACTCGTGTATTCAACTTTGATTTGATTTAAATGATTGACAGAAGCCAACCAAAGGAAGAAGGAGCTCCAAAAAGATGATTTTGTAAAAAAAAAAAATTTGAACCTGTTTTCTAGACAATAGAAAACACATTTCCATTCAGTGTGTCAAAGATAATCAAAACTTTGAGAATGTAAGGAAAATTCACTAGTTTTACATTTAAAATACTATTTTCTATGTATAACAAAAATATAAAAACTTGAAAATGCCTTGAAGTCAGAAGAAAGRAAATATGGGCTTAATTGATTGAAAAATGCATGAAAAGTAAAAATCCTAATGAACGCTGTTGCTGGTTTGCTGCTGGTTTTGGGATATTTGTCAGGTGTATTTCCTAGAATGGGGTTTTCATTACAGACTGAGTGGGATTAGGAAATCAGATTGCCCAGTATCTTTGAGTTGGGACAGGCTGTTTCTTATTTTTTAAGACCTAGAACACGCTTAGAAAGTACAATGGGGAATACTGTAAAGAGGCTTGTATCTACACCTCTGCCTAGAATATTATACATTCACTTAGTTAAACTGCCAATTTATTAAGTTTGATGGTATAAAGGGAAACTATTTCCATAGCTTCTTATAATGAGAACATTCTAAAAATTTCATTTTTTCTATGGAAGATATATATTTTTTCTGTTGAAAAAATCCAGTTCTGTTAAAATGAAGAGAACATAAAATGTCAAATTTAATCTAATCCTGAAGTATGGAACCACATTTAAGTTAGTATAAGGATATTGTTTTCATAAATCAATTRGCTGAATAATATGCATTGACTTGTAGGCATAAAACTAAAAATATCCTAGAAAAAAAACTCTGCATGGTAAATTTACCCATAAATCCATTCTTCATGTCGTAGGACCCACCATTACATACTTCAATATTAYCTAACTTAGAGGTGAATTAATACCTGGTTATTGTTTTGGAGGTTTAGGAGCTGAATGGAAAAAATAAAATAAATACTGATTTTATTCCTGATTGAAACAAAGTTCTCTTGAAGAACCTTTTATTTCTTGGGGGAGAAAAAACCTTTCAGCCTATCTGAATTCATGTTGTAAGGACTTTAGAAAGGAGCTATTGCTTCAGGTAACAGCCATCTAAGTCCTCCAAGGCATAAATGATGCAAGGCTATATTTCTSGGTTTTGAACCTAATTGAGAATTTATTAGTGTTTTGTTTCACATATCAGAAGAACTTTGTAACTAGTGGGATAAATTCATTCTAAGGTTGTCCTTCATGGGAGAGCTGTTCATCTTTGTGCTAAGTGTACAGACATTACTGGGAAAATACCAGTTTTTACAAGCAAAGATTGCTTCTGTCTGAGTCCTTGCTCCTGTTGCAGTGGCAATTTGATAACTATATYAAATAATTGCTATTTATGTGGAACAAACCAGGATTTACTAATAACCACACGTGGTGTGATYCTGGGTCCTGAGCAGGGCCAGGAGTTGGACTTYGAGCCTTGTGGTTCTCTTCCAGCTCAGGATATTCTGTGATTCTCTACTCTATAATGTTATATTTAAGGGTACTTGGAGAGATTGTGAGGTTTCCATCCTTAAAAATACCCCAAAGCCAGCTGGACATGGCCCTGAGAAGTCAGGTCCAGTCTCAAAGTCAGTTTTCACACTTCAAAGACTGGCATGTTTTTTTTTCCTCTGCCTCTTTCCCCTTCAACCTTGCTGAATAGTTGGTTTTAACAGTTCTGGCAACATTCTGTGTTACAGTAGGACATGTAGAAGGCATGCTGTGAAGAACTGTAGAGGCATTTCACAGTATATACATTCTTTTTATAGGTGAATACTCCATTTAAACGTTCAGTYGAACAAAATTTAGGTAGTAATTAAAAGTGGTTAACCCACATAAAAAAATTTTATGTAGGTTATGCAATTAATTTTATTACAGAAATTGCATTTAACTTAGGAACTGATGACCTTATCTTAATGCAGTAATGTATTTTTCATTAAAATGAAACATCCTGTTAGCCAGGCAATATAACCAGCCAGAAAGGAAGAGATGGAAAAGGTCCACAATATACCATGTACAACATCTGTCTGAAACAAAAAAAAAATAGCCAGTAATGCAGCATTTTTCAATTTATTACTGTGTCATATTGGAAAGTTTAAACTGTAATTAAATGGATGGGAACTGCTAATACACTGTCATTTTACAACTTGGATGGCTTCTACTGCTGAGCTGTCTTACCTCCTTCAGTAAATTACAGCTGTTGCTTGGTCTTTTATGCAGGCTTTCMCACGTGGGATGTATTAATCATTGAGGAAGATTATTGAATGCATTTCCAGACACAGGAACAGCCAATATTTCTTCTGTCAAATGTWCCTTCCACCTGTTTGCTGCAGTGCTCTATGCATTTCTAAGGGTTTCCTGTCTTTGTTGTATGCTRATAACAACATAGATCTTGCTGATGAAGTTTTCTAGATGACTTAAGATGATAAGTYTGAGAGAGTGAATATATTATTATCATGGCTTTTGCTGTCATGAGATTGTTTTCTCAGTACAGGATGTTATTACAAGYGTTTGGTATTAGCAGCAAACAATATTTTTAGCAGTGTTATACTACAAGGAAGAGGGAATTTTTATATGTAACAGGTGAATAATCATGGATTATTCACGGGGGGTGCTGATGGGGTTTGGACTACTTTCCTTCTCTYCGTGTTATTAAACTGCTTTGGAGGGAAGGCAAAAGTATTTAATTTCATCTCTTTTTTAACCATGCTTTTAGATGCCAATATTTTGGAAACAGGTCACTTGGGTAGAGCATGTTGTTTAAAAACCCCCAACTTCCTAAGGTTTCTTTGTGCTGTCATTATTGAGAAATATTGTTTTGAATCAGCTAGAGATTCTTATTGATATCAACACATTGAKGGATCTGATTCTGCAACATTTGTCATCAAACAGAAATCGAGAATGAAGGAAAAAACCCACCAAGCAAACAGGAAAATAKTAAGAGTAGAGGTTCAAATCGCGAAACAACTTTTTCTCTGGTTTTGAGTGAAAAACCAATTTATTGCTTTGGGAGAAAGAAATTCTCRGTCGGCTAATTTTAGGTATTAGATCTGTTTTATAGTTGGCTTCAGTAGAGAAAGTTCCCAAGGAAAGTGATGTGTACAGCAAGAATAGTCTTCTTACTTTATTAGATGGCTTGGTAGGTTTTATGGCTTATGTTTAGCTGCTAATAGTGTTCATTCTTCCTTGAAGTGGTAAGAGAGAGATCATCTGTAAATCTTTCTCTTCTTGAGCTGGATCAAATACTGTAATTGTAAAAAAAAGTACCGATTTTGTTCAGTAGGGAAAATACCTTTTGCTTGTTTATATGGGTTTACAAATGTGTAAATGATCAGTGGGCTAATTGCCCTGGCACAGCAGCTACAGTCCTTGAATAGAAAAGTTCATTGACTTGAGATAAGATTTCTTGAATTGCAATGGATTTGACTTTCATTTAGTTGGGGATTTTTAGTTGGTTGTTCTTTTGGTTTGTTGGGTTTTTTGGTTGGTTGAGGTTTGGTTTGTTTGCTTGTTTTTGAGGGGTTTTTGTTTGTTTCGTTTTTATAGCTTTGGGTGTGGGGTTTTTTGGGTTTTTTTTTTTTTTTTTTTTTTTTTTTAGCTTTTGCTGTTTTCCTGTGCGGGGGTGGTGTGTGCATATCTGTTTATTTTACTTTARTTGGTGAGTATTGTCAGGACAGTAAAAAGAATGAACTGAGATAACCATTTAATGAGTGATTGTGTGAGGCAGGAAGGCACCTCTGGAGATTATGCAATCCAACCCCCTGCTCAGGGCTGTCTCATTGGATTTTTTAGTGTGTCCAGAGGTGGAGGCTCCACAGCTTCTCTAGGAACCTTTACCTGTGTCTGATCACTTTTACAGGGGGAAAGTGTTTTCTTGTGTTGAGATGAAATTGCTTCTATTTTAGTTAATTTCTGTCTCCTGTTTTCCTGTCACTGGGCACTCTTGACAGGAGCCTTGCTGCCTCTTCTCTGCTTTCCCCATATACCAGATTTTCCCCATCTGGTATTAACACACATGGAGCAGATCCTTTGAATTTCCCATTCATATGGTTCCTGTCAGATATTTCTCCAGCCTGTTGAGGTCCTTCTGGATGGCAGCACAACCCTCCGGTGAATCAGCCACTCCCCCAGTGCTGGGTTATCTGCACAAATGTCATGCTTTGTGTGTGAAGATGGAACTTTTGTCACTTTTGCAGGAATCATGAATACAGACAACTCTGAGGCTGAGGCTCTGCTGCTGTGCTCTTAGATTTTAGAATAGCTGGATGCCAGTTATAAATCTTTTTTTCCTTTTTTTTCTTCACTAGATGTTTTACCATAAAAATTAATATGTTCTTACAGTCATTCCCTAAGTTTTTTGGTGATTATTTGATTATGTCTTATGGATGATGGTCATAAAATTAAACTGAATGTGTTAGCTATTGTGTTTGTTGTAGCTGATAATCCATTGCCCATGTTAGCGTTCTTAAATCAGATTTTTTTCACTTTGATATTTGTTATTGGTATTGTAGATAGGTTTTATTTCAATATTAACTGTAATTGCGGCATATATGAATAGCAAGTAGGTTATACTTCCAGTTTCTGCAAGGAATTACGATTCTGCAGTAGTTGAAATCCTACCACTGCTAAGAAATTAATGGATTACCTTCAAGGAGCTGAATTTTTCTTGGGTGGGAAGGTGGACTGGAACTTAGACAAACTTGCAACTTTTGTTCACTTTTGTACTATCCAATAAATGTAAGCAGGCTTCAGTGAAATGGACGCACTGAGTAAATACAGGGATAGTTATTAGCAACTTATTGAGGTCTTCTAGTGCCTGAAAGGAGGAAAAGTGKTTTTTTTTGCTGGGAGGGCGGTGAGGATGCTGGAATATGTTTCCTAGAGAATCTGTGCTTGCCCCATCCCTGGAAGTTCTCAAGGCTGGGTTGGATTGGGCTCTGAGCAACCTGGTTTAGTGTAAGGTGTCCCTGCCCATAGCACTGGGCTTGTAATTGGATGATATTTAAGGTCCCTTCCAAACCAGGCCATTCTGTAATCCTATTATTGAAGTTTTAAATGTTATTGTTTCTACCTCATTGTGAGGGAGCAAATGGCAATTTCAAACAATTTTATTTATTATGTTCAGTCTTCTCTTTAAAAATATTGCTAGGGTTCCAAAACCTTTTACTGCTTGCTCCTCTGCCTGCAAGTGACATGTTTGTGTCAGTTCCTGAAAGTACAGAAAGATAATTTAAGAGGGTTAATCAGGGTATGCAAATTTTCTTACTCATACACATTTCAGACAGGACTGCAAACTTAAGCAGAGCCTGAAGTTATCTTCTTGTCTCTTATGAATATGTTGCTGAAGGTGCTTCAGCCATAAAAACCTGTCAAGCAAGGAGGATCAGTTCAGATATCTCTGGTGAGACTACGTGTGGAAGTGATTTACTGCTCACATGGCAGCTGACAATGGAGAGCAAATGGGTGAAAGCCTTGGTGGTACAGAAAAAAGCCTTCTTGCAAGGCAGTGCAGAGGGTGTGCAAGGCTCTGGGGTGTTGCAGAGTTATTTTAGAGTATGTATATTAGAGAGTGTTATTTTAGGTGTGGCCCCAGAGGCTCTTTACCAGCTTCCTGGGCTGCGACTTGGTGTTTGATTTCCTCAGCACCCAAAATGTGAGAGATGCCTTAGCAAGAGGTGCTTGAGAATTGGGGTAGATTTATATTGGCAGGGAATCTGCATGGGTATCCAGCACACACTGCTGCTGCTGCCAGCTGGGAGGGAGAGGAGCTGAGGGAATCCAAGATTCTCCTCTTGGGTGCAGGAGAGCTTTTAGCTTCTCATGGTGATCTAGTCATTTGGTATGTGAATACTTTAAGGTCCCCGCAGGACAAAGCCAAGGAAGTTATTTAGAGGCCTGAYCTCTTTATCCTGGAAAGAGTTCAAAACATTCTAACCAGGGCTCTCCTCAGGGCCCATGCCATTGCTCACAAGAGTTGGGGCTTGTGTGAAACACCCTTTTAGCTGTCCCTAACTGAGAACACACTTCCATTTTTTTGCCTTGGAGCAAAGACCAACAACTGTCAGAAGGGCTCTAACCTGGCATTGTATTTGCATTAAAGTGGACCGAAATGCTCATGCTATAAAGGGCAGATGAGATATAGATGAGGAAACATTTTCTTCAGCATTTCTTGCAGTGTCTCTGAGCATTATTTGTTGCAAACACAGCTGGCATCAGCACCTGCAAATCCACCACTTTTGCTCAAATGTGGGGCAGGAAACTCCTCCCTCTGGAAAAAAAAGCCAGGCTAATTCAGGTTACTCTGCACTTTAAATCTTAAACTGAGTTTAGAAACACAGCCACTCTCAGCAGTCAGAGCCTGGCAGCAGAGCAAACACCTGGTTTAGAGTGGCCAGATGTTGGTTTTGGGGATCCTGGCCCAGGACAGACTAATAGACTTAGTCGGGTGACAGGTTTTCACATGATTGCTATGGGAGATGCAAATAGTATCTCATCYACTTTGTGAAAACACAAATGCAAAAAATAAACCACAAGGAAGAGAATGAAAGGTATGTACTGCTAGTTAATTAAGACTGATGATATTGAGAGAATATTAATGAGTCTGCGATAAAAGAAGGGTTCATCTGAAATGTTAATGTGAAGCAAGACTTGATCGAAGTTACTAAATATAAACTCTGTATTTGATTAATCACTCTTTATTGTGGTATATTTTGGGATTGTATTTAGCAACTACCTCTGAAAAAGTAATTGTGGTGGGAATCAGAGAGCAGTAATTGGAAGGCAGGTGATACAACAGAGATTATGCAGGAATGGCTGCTCATGTCTTTGCTGTGGAGAAGCAGGAATGTAAATTTCAGCTGTTGCAGTGAGTCTAGGCAATGCTGTCTGTGAGACTGTAGCTATAGAGGGAGCCTGTACTCCATCTAGGGAAGCATGCCCTGGTGTGCACTGAACTGAGAAGAAATATAGGTACTTCTTCTGGCATGACAACCTGAACCCCCTGGGTGACATCCAAACTTGTGTAATTGCAGGACCTAGATGACATTAATCACTCAACCACAAATTGAGTTTCAAGCTAAAGAAGTATGTCTGTCTTTCAGCAAATACACTGTTCTTGAATACATAATAATTTCAAGTGTTTGCTGGGACTGGGGAGAAAAGGGGAGCTCAATGTAGAAAGAATATACTGAAAATAAAAGCCTGCCTGACCAGTTCAATGTTTTTGCTTTTAATGAATAACCCATTTTTTTATGGTTCTAAAAATAATTTCATTTTTCCTTTGATACAGCACAGCTCTACTAATGCTGTTCATGTTTATTTGCTCAAAAATCCCACAATAGATGTTTCTATAGTGAAAAGAGCCTGATTTTTAATATTTTGCTGGAATTTAAACATTGAAGTCCGTAGCAATAATACCCAACAAGCCATATGCAGTATAAAAGGGGAATTTTATCTGTTGGCTCTTTGGATTACATATAAAGATGTTTCTTTTAAAAAATGAGCAGCAGCCTTCTTGTACARCTGCCTGCCTCAGTCTGTGGTGATATAACTGGAGGTAATTAGGAGGTGTGTATGAGGAACAGCATGTAAAATCTTTAAATAGATTCTCATCTTGGAGGATTCAGCACTCAGATATATTCAGGAGAGGTGCTTTGACTTGTAAGATTTTTTTGAGGACATTGTGGGGTAGGGGTAAGGAACATGCTAAACAGTTCTGAGAGAGGGGCAAGTCTCTCTTGGCAGTCTCCCCTGGAAGACAGCAGGCTCTTCCAGAGGAGGTGACTTTTTTTRTCCTACAGATTGTGTCAATATTCGCGATATTTTTTCAGCTCTGCAGTTAAATACAGGAAGGTGATGGTGGAGCTTTCATTAGTGTCAGAATTGTTGAGAACGATTTGGAGAGAGAAACTTTAGACATTTAGGTTTTAAGCAAACTCTTAAGGATGGAATTTCCTGACTAAATGTACTGATTATTTTCACAATTTCCCTATGATTGTTTTTTGGTTACAAATTTATGATATTCCTATTTCCTTTACAGATGCTAACATTCATTGGTAACAAATTATTAATAAAGCATGGAGCTACATTTCATTGATGCCTGTAGAGTAGCATTCTGAGATTGTCCAGGGTTCTGTCAACTTCACTCTGRAACTGTTTGAATTGAAGCATTGTGAGTAACCATGAGATTATATCTTTCCAATTGGCAGCATTGATTAAATTTCTCGACTTTCACTTTTCCTTTAAGTGGTATATTTCATTAAACATCTGAAGGAGATTTTCAGACTCTGGTTTTAGATGGGCATTGGCACAATGTCATTATAGGAACTTATCAGAGACCTCATTTTATTATTTTTCAGCCAACTATCTGTCATGATGGTATTTCCTTTTCTTTTTAACTTCCTGAATTGGTTGTACACCAGCCTGCTTCTTAAGCAAAACCTGTATCAAACTGTGGGTTTGTATCGTACAGGCTGCAGATATTGTAGTCTTATTCCAGATTCCCATACTCTTCTCTTTATTAAAAAATTATTTTCCAATTGGAATCACATTTTGTATAAATTTCAGGGAAAGAACAGTTTAGTGAGTGTGGACTCCGTTGGCTTTGCAATGTGATTTTGGTCTCTTGTGAAGCTTTGTACAACATTTTGGGATTCTGCAAAGCTTGAATAAAATTTTTTTCTCTATGGTTAATAGAAAGTTTATGCCCCAGGCRTTTGGAGGTAAGTCTAGGATAGAGCTGTTGGCAGATACAGCTAAGGAGGAAGCCCTTTAGTTAGACAGAAAGTATGGAAACAAATGAAATGTTGTAGTCCCTTGATAAAACATTGTTAGCCCCTTGCTTAGCCCCTAATTAAAATCTTATCTGGTAGGTGTAGAGTTTGCAGAAAGGAATAGAGAAAGCTGCATTGCCATCTGTGGGAGAGGTGTTTTGAGTAGACATTTGGAAGACAGTAGAGGACGTACTCTGAAACACGTTAATTTAAATGTATTGTTTCTGCTGAAAAGAGGAGTGGGATTATAATCAGCGTGCCTGTTCAACACAAAATTTAAATTACAGGTGGTGTTACATGCTGATTCAGGTCTGTATATTAAARTAATTTGTGGGAGGAACCGACTCTTTGAATGTTCTTTTCAAAAGACATCCCAACTCCTTGACACTGTTATAGCTCAAATGGTAATTAAAGGAAGTCTTGAAGCAGGAAGGAGAGAAAACGTGCAGTGCATTTTTGTTCTCTTGCTGGTACACATGTAAATCTCATTTACACCTCTGCAAGTTACTGAGTAAAATCTTCCACTAGTAAGGCACAGGGTGTGTGATCTTGCAAGTTCTTTTCAGACCAAAGGATTTATCTCATAAAAATCACTTTGTGCCTAAAGAAAATCAAACAGAATTAATTACACGTCAGTTATGTAGGGCTCCATCATCTTTCTGTGCAAGTTCTTAACAGGATTTTTASCGGAGAGGAACAAGTTTTAACTGCTTGTTTTTTCCCATCAAAAATCTAATATTCATAATGGATTAAATGCTCATCAGTTAGAGGGATCACTTAGGCTAGATGATGTCTTCTTACTGTCATTCACTTTGTGGACTGCCATTCTAAGTATGAAAAGAGAAGAAAGAAACCTTCTGTTGAAGGTTATTTTTTACAGTTCAATCTACAGTGRGGGTAAGGAGAATGACAAATTAAGGTATAAAATGTCCCTGGAAGGTGAAATTACTAAAATATCCATGCATTAGTCAACCCTTCTGTGAGATTTCTTAACAGTCTAAGGAGTAGAAAGGTCTTTCTAGAGAGACAGCAGTGAAATTGATGTTTTATGTGTGCCACTTTACTGGCTCTTTGTTTAGCTGGAATAAATCTGTATGAAATGGCATCATTTAAAGGACTACATAATCTGTGGGAGTTGATGATGAATTTTTAATTTGAGGAAGACTGGCTTTTTACAAAATAARCCTCATGATCTAAGATGTAATGACTACAAATTGCTGTTTTAAATGCCAAGGCTGTGGCTTCATTATTTTTTGCACATTAAATAATGATTTTAATAAAAGTCTTGAGTTCGTGTTCTCTTCTGAAAGCTATTACCTCTCAGCTACTGGCATATACCTCTTTGTCTAGAGGGCAAAGTGAGCAACATCTCATATTTTTCTTAGGCTCTATATGAAAGCATTAATTTCCTTCTGATGCTTTGATGGAACTCCAGTGCTGTGGGGCAAGTTAAAGCAAAATGACCACGTTTTCAGTCATAATCAATATAGCTGTATGACAGTGGGCATCTATTTTTCATTTCAGTAAAGCTGAGTGATGGGTGGATTTTGTAGAAAAGGTTCCTTTTGAAAAGCAGGGATGGAAATTGCATTTTTAGCAGGAGTCACTTGCTTATACCTGAAGTTGCCTCCCAGCAAAGAAAGATCTTGATGTGTTTCACCACAAACATTTTCCCTTTTCATTTACCTGTTGCATTTGAATAAATCAGACACTTGTCATTTTACTTAAGGAAAGCAAACAAGTAGCTGTTCATCTCCTCAGGTTTTAGTGGAATTACTTTTTTCCATTTGAGTATCTCTGTGATCTTGGGCTCCTTACATCAGGGTGCTGGAAGCAAAASCTGCTGAAGGTCCTTGTTCATTATTGAGAGGAGAATGATGGAAGGAAAGAAGAGCATTGGTTTTCAAGATGGAAGTTGAAGCAAAAGCATCTGGTTTTGTGATTCTAAAGTTTAAGTGCCCAGACATGGAAGTCTGAGTATTTGCATATAATTATAAAAAGTTTGTGGAGGACTGTYTCCTCTGGGARGGATTCCAWKCTGGAGCAGGGGAATATTATGAGAAGAAGGAGCAGCAGAGATGTGTGATGAGCTGACCAAAGCCCCTCTGTCCTGTGCTTCTGGGGAGGAGGAGGCAGAGAAAATTGTGAGTGAAATTGAGCTTAGGAAGGAAAAGGAGAGAGGTATTTTTAAGATTTGGTTTTATTTGTTATTACACACACTGGTAATAAACTTGCATAATTTTTTTCCAAGTTGACTTTGTTTTGCCTGTGATGGTGACTGGAGAAAGGAGCCTTTTGTTATGTTTTTTTTTTCTCCCCTTTCCAGCTGAGGAGGAGAGTGACAGAGTGACTTTGGGTAGGCACTTGCATCCGCCACRAGAGTTTAGTATTATGTTTGAAAAATATAAACATAAAAACTAACAAAAATTTCTGTTCCTCAGCTTCAATTACTAAAATTAATAACATGTAGATTTTTCTTGTTATCAAGTGGTCAAGATTCAGAATATGCTAATATAGTAGTATATTTAATCTTTCRAGAGAACAAATTGAGGAACTTTTAGAAGTCTTTCTTAGGCTCTGTTGAAGTCACATTTTTAGCCCAATAAACTGTCAAAATATTTTAGTAGAAGATAATTTTTTGTTTCACATTTCAGTAGAGAGTTATAAATGGAAAATATTGACCTCAGAAGTCAAATAACAGCAGGTGTCAGAAATCATGTAATTATAAACCCCTGAKGAGAACATGGTGAAATGCATTATGGAAGATTAGCTTTCCTTTAAAAATTCTATTTCTGGCAAGAGAGTAACAGCGCAAAAATTCTCAGAATTCTTAATTCTTCTCGGTGTATAAGATAATTCTAAATTGCAGTAAATGTGGGGGCAGGGATATAGAAAAAAAACACCTTGCTCATGGGGAGAAAAATTTGGGCATTCTGGAGAAAACTAACCAACCCTACCTCATGATAAAGCAGGTATAAACAACCCCTTTTTGAATGAGGATATGCAATTGTGAGCCTTAATTTCCCTTGTAACTCGGTGAATACCTGTTGCAGCTCTGTGTTCCCCCACCTGGAGCAGGAGTCATGGATTGTCCTGAGCACACAGCAGCTGATTAATCTCAAAACAAAAAAGCATGGCATGTTTTTGCCTTGTAAATGTAAGACTTTGTCATTGTATAAATTCATGTGGCTGGGAGGGGACCAGACAAACTGAGACAGACCTGACAGACACAGAGATGTTGATTTACTGAGGGACTGGCAGATGCTTTCACATGGACAAGTGATGTTTGTAAATTCTGCCCCTTCCTCAGAATGCTTCCACCTGCCTACAGTGTGACCCTCCTGCTACCAGCTCTCTGTGTCAGCCAGTTGTCTCTTCTTTTGGCCTCTCTTTCTGCCCKAATAATGAGGCCAAAAAGGTCTTAAAAACTTGTTCCTGTCAGATTATTGATGGTTTTCTAGCCTATGTTATAACAGGCTCTTCATTTGTTTGCTTCATTTAACTAGTAAAGGAATAATGTAACAAGCTTTCAGCCTCATCAAGTAGGACAGATTAGGCACTCTCAGATTTTAAAAAAATAAATATAAAAAATTTAGCTATCAGGATGTGGCGGTATTCTTTTTTTATTTATTCTGTAGTTTTTGGAGGTTTAGCACCTTTAGAACATGCAGGTGAATGCTGATTTGTCATCCTGAAGACATAATTTTTCATCAGATACCATCTGCAAGTGTGGCTAAACCTTTCAACCTGTGTCAGACACAATTATCTTGCTAGCTACAATTTGAAAAAATGTGAGACCATTCAGTTGTAAAAGGTTGAGTTCCATATTCTCATTTACATTAATAATGTTAGTAGTTTCTTAAATTAGGGAGCCAAAAAGACAGTACCAGCCAGAAGGGAAGGAAGTGAAAACGTTACACACCAGGTTCTCTGGTAATTTGGGTTTTTTGTTTGTTTCTGCAAAGTAACAGACCAACTCCCCAGTCTGGTGTTCTCTTGGCTCCAGCTTGTAACAAAGTTCTTTCCTGGATGTTTTGGGGTTTTCTGCCCCTCTAGAATTCATAAATTTTGTGCATTGAGAGAGCTGCTCTAACCAAGAAAAGACTGAATAYCACAGGAGCAAATCTAGGTCAGTGAGATGCTGCTACCAAAGCCTGTCTTGAGCAATCATGTACAGAATCATCAGAGTTCAGATGCTTTGRGTATGCAAAAGCTGAGTTATCAAAGGGGAATCAGTGGGAACAGTCCTTGTTCTGTGAGCTGGGGGCTGCCTTTGGTCTGCACTGTTGTTGAAAGGCAGGTTTTYCTTGTTGGATGGCTTTACCCCTGTTCCACAGAACTCTTTGCCTTCAAACAGCCAGCATGAGAGGGAGGCCAGTGTYATCTGTCTGGGGCCAGAGAGGAAAAAGGCCTTGGGTCAGTTATGATCCTGCTCTTCCATCACAAGGGAACAGATGTATTAAATGTTGCCAGCGTTCGGTTCATGTTCCCACTGTCACAAAGCTGCAGTTCTGCTCCAGCTGGACTGTGCTGCCAATCTTTCCACACAGGTGGAAAAATAAAATCACAATTAAGTCTGCTGGCCCGATTTTGAGGAATAATTTTATTTCTTGTTCACATTTTTGCCTGCTGGTCATGATCTGAAGCAACTTTTTGGGATTTATTAGAGTTTTTAGCTTTTAGAGAGATTACAGAGCTCCTCCCTTGTCCTGTGTTTTGGTCTCCTCATACTTTCTCTAGAGCTCTGCTCTTTATTTACAGTAGCACAGTTATATTGCCCCTATTTYCCCCCAGTCCAGTTCCTTTGGACTGGTAACACCCTCCTACCTGGGACTCATATCCTACCTTTATCCTTGACTTGTGGATGTTTCCTTGCAGCAGTAAATCACACTTTAGAAGTTTTATCCACCACTACCCACAAATCACTCCGTGTTCTGCAGTGTGTTATTACKGAATCTATAAATAAGGGAATAAATCATTGGTTTCTGACTGGCAAAGAATATGCCACCACATATGAAAATACATCAATTTTTAATTCGTTTCTGAAGGTGACCCAGAAGCAAACGATCGCCATGCAAGTAAAATAGAAATACACATACAATACAGTTCCCTGATGAAGAATTTTGTTTAAGAGCATCTGCAGGATTTATGATTTCATACTTATAATTTGCATATGCTCCGTATTTGTTTGGGATTTAATACGCTGTAATTTCATAGCCATGTAAATAAATTCAGTGGGAACTGCTGCCATCTCCTGGTCCATAGTTAAATTAAATACTGGCTCGAAAATGCAAGCTGGTGTGGCAGGGAGATCTTCAGGGTCTTCATTGCTGAAGCTGGGCTTAAAATTCCCAAACTCTTCAACTTGCAGTGTAGAACCCTAGATATTTGACAGGGTGGTGGTTTTGCTGAGATTTAGTTTAACATGAAAGAATGTCTCTATTTATTTATTTCTTATTATTTAGTAGGAGAAATTATTATTAGGGCAGGGACCTTCCCTGTAAATATATCCGCTTGTAGATTTTGAAATTTAATTTTTTATTTGTAAAAAAAAAAAAAAAATTGAAGGCCATCTAATGTCTTATAGGGCCTTTCCCAAGTGAGTTTACCATCTCCAATAATTTTTTTCCTTCTTCCCCAACCAATGAACCTATTCCCTTTTTTTTCTTCCTTTCAACAATTGTGCTTAAAGAAAAGTCAGCATGGTAAGATCTATCAAGTTGGAGTATGAGCTTGTTGAACTTCCTTGTTAATCTGATCATGTTCCTTTTTTTAAATAAAGTGATTTTTGGACTCATAGTGAATTTCACCACTGGATGGATGTCACAAAAAGCTATTTCTTAGCTGTGTGCTTTCAAGTGTGCCTAAAACATGCCAAAACTCAGAACATTTGTATGAAACAGGTAACTTTGTAGTTTTTTTTTCTCAAAGACTGTACAACGCTATGCAAAATTAAGACATTCTGCCACTTCTTGTCTTTTTAGTAGATTTATTTCATTTTAAATGCAGAATGTAGAAATGCCTCATAAAATAATTAAGTCACAGTTCTAACATTAAATTTTTTTTTACACATAGCCTCTTTTAAGCTGTGCTCTAAGATGGTGGATGTGTGCAGTGTCCCAGTACTAGCACTGCTGTCAACCTTCAATTCCTTGTTCCCGTGAAATTTAACAAGTTGATTTTTTACACTTATTGTTGCAGTGTTATTTAGTGTCCTCCTGTGCAGCATGGTTAGGTGGACAAATTTTTAATGTTAAGTGGCTTATTGGCTCATGCACGAAATAAGAGGAGAAAACTTTGCAATTTTGCCTTTGTAATACCGTTTTCAAATTCAAATTCTATTAAAAGTCATAGAGTTACATTCTGTTGGTAGGTTTATATTAAAAAAGTTATATATTCAGTTCTGTCTGGTCACTCTGAAACACCTGAAAGAGTCTGTGCACAGAGGGAAGTAACCAAAGGAAATGCAAATCCTTCGTAATGCTTAGTTGCTTTTTTAGATGCTGATGCAAAGGCATGCAATGTAACCAACCTTTGTGATTCTATCTCATACAAAAGATGAACTGGGCAGACAGCCACTAACTCCATTGTTTTATCTTTTTACATTTAGATGTCTGATTGGAAAAATAGCCGATAATATCAATAATAGGGAGGAAAAAAAAGAGTAAAATTATCCAAAGAAGAGAGTAGAAAAAGGAAAGATGGTAAAAAATCTATTCCATGTGAACCTGATTAAATGCAGAACTGAGCTTAATCTCATTGAGGGTTTCTGTGCTTTGGATTCAATATAATTATATTGTTGCCACCGACAGAAGACCACATCATTGTTTTAAAACTCATCTGAGTTTGAGTAGTAGAAGTCAAATAAAAAGGTCGAAAGTGTAGTCTATAGAGTGAATTAGGACAGAGTGGCTTTGTGGTGTTTTGACCCTAACCTCACTCAAAAAACTATGAATTATTTCTGTGGTGACTGGAGAGGATTTGAGGAATAACTAAAAGAAGATATTATAGGAATTTTCCACAAACACAGATCTGTCTTTCTCCAGACAAGTTAAGACAAATCAGTGTGTTGCTCAATAAATGCATAATTTATGAGGATATTGATGTAAACAGCTTAAGGAAAAACATGAGGAATTGCTATTGTCTCAGAACTTAGATGATCAGCACCAATGCCAACCTGACTATCTCAGCTTACCCATGTGAGTTTTCTGTCTCTTGATGCAGCATTAATTGATGATCTTGGAGGTCTTTTCTCTAACCTCCATGACTCTGTGATTCTACCACCTTTTTCTTGGAGAGGTGTTTTGATCACTTAAAGACACGAAAGATTTCATTGTGTTTTTGTGGGGATCAAGAGGATGGCAACAAGGGCAACTGTGGGGAAAAAAAATTATGAAATTAATGCAGTCTAAGATCTGTAGCGTAATTTAGTTGTGAATGAGAGTTTACTCTTCCATCATCTTTTTGTAGGGCTGCTCTTCTGCCAAGCACAGCTTTTATTTCAGTATTTCTTTCTTCTTCTGCAGGGGTTGATTGTATTTCCTTGCTCCTGAGGTAGTTTATTTTTGCATACAACGTGCTTTGGGAGAGGTCTTGATGTCCTTTCCATTCCCAACCTTTTAGGAGAGTCAGTCTGCCAGATTGCCCTGTTGTGTTTGGTGTGGGAGGAATTGGTGACCCCAAATGATTGATTTTCTATAGTGAAATCACTTGTGGCAGTTGTGATGCTGCAAAGTGTCTTTGCTTGAGGATGTAACTTTTGAATTTAATGTTGTCGTAACGAAACTTTTAATTGTTTCCTTTAGATAAAGGTTTTAATTACACACATCCAAACATGAGTTCTTGACTCGACTGGGTATCTTCAAGTATCTTTTCTGACACAAAACCCGCTTTTCTCCAAAGAACTGCCACTGCACTGGAATATGTGCAGCAGGTGAAGGAAATAATTATTTAATCAAATATACAGCTAAAGCTTCTGGTGCCCAAACCCCCCAAACAAACTGTAGTTGAGGAGCTAATTGTATTTACATTCTACAAACAGATCAGATTTGTTAGGAATGAAATTATCAAAAAGCTTAGAGGTAAGTGGGTAAATTGTTTCATTCCACTGGAGAGAAAAACTGTAAACTTCAAGGAATTTCAGATGTTTGTGACAAGTCTGACTTTAACCCATGGTTTTTAATGCTCTTTTCAGTAACACTTGAAGACATCTTGTATGATTGGAGTCTTGCATTTGCACGCCCTGTGGTGGTATGCATAATTGACTAATGATATCTGTAATTTGCCTGTGTGATGAATTCATTTGAAGCTATAAATATTCTATATTAAATTATGCAGAAAGTTAGGAATTTTTTAACTGATTTATTGAAATGAAAAATAATTTCTGTATTTCTTTTTTTGCTCACTAACCAAACCAAGGAATGGAATAAAACAAATAGTAGTTTAGTGACAAAAAAAAATTGTAGCAATAGTAAATGAAAGTACACAGTTTTCCTGTAATATGAATAGAAGGAGGAAGTTTGCTTTCACTGATGATTTTTTTAAAAAAATTTATTCTCTTAGTATTTTTACAAAAATCATCCCATTAGCTTATGTTTAATTCTTTGGGGAACCCAGAAGGGAACAAGTCTTGTGGAATTTGTATTGGGTGTTTTCATGAGTTCTGTATAAAACGGTCTTTTCTCTTACATGAAATCAAATGCTTTCTCTTTCTCAGAATGAAAAAGAAAAAAACCTGAAAAACATTACTGAAATGCTCAGATTTTTTGAAATAAAAATTTTCATTGTTTATATAATGGACTAATGTATTTTATTCTTGTCTGGTTTTATTTTGAGCTTACCAAAGCAGCCTACTGACATGTAGAGGCAAAAGTTTCATAGGATGACTTTATTTTACTTCAGTGATTGTAGGACACACTGCCTCATCTAGAAAAACCTGTAAGTATTCTGGACTTGGGGGGAGGAGTGAAAAAGAAAATAATTATTTATATGTCTCTCTTTGTTCTTTAAACAAATAAACAGTTGAGAAGATAAATCCTGTTGTGACAGCTTTGAAGAGATGCAGAGATTAATGAACTAATCTCAGGAAGGGGAATGTGGCCTGATTAAATCTTAAATATTTTCCTGTTGTTCCTCACTGTGTGTTCAATCACACAGTGTATCACCCTTGAAGTGCATTAAGACAGGGCCATTGATACTTGTGCTGGATTTTCTCTAGGAAATTTTAGACTGTTGCTACTAAAGTAAATTGGCTGAAAATTATTAGTAGTTTGTGTCACTAGTATTGTTTCCATGCATAGATATATGCAAAGCATGGTCAGGACTCAAGATTATTCTCTTGTGGTTCAGTTTCTTGTAAAAACCTCTTTGAGACATCCATGGTGTTTGTGTGAGTTACCAATAAGAGTGAGATTTTGCACTCAATGCTATAGCCTAATCTTTTATTAGCTAGATCTGTATTCTAATACTTGGTATCCACTGCTTTGAGTGTCCTGAGGGAAAAAAAGATGTGAAAGCAGTACTGAAGTTGAGAATACTGATGGTTAGAGTGTCAGTTCCCAGGGACTATATGTGTCTGTGATGAGGAAACATCACCTTGCCCATGGCCTTGGAAAGGTTGCAGTGACCAAACCCTAAAGATCCTGGGGCTGAATCCCAACAGGATGCACTGTGTGAGTGCTAAGGACTTCAGACCAACACCTGCAGGACTGAGAAACAGTCTTTGGATGAGGCTGGCAATAAGATCAGGAGTAAGCAGATGAGCTACTTCTGATATCTGAAAGGAGAAGTCGAGCAGCAATATAGGTGTGGGCGCTCTTCCATCTGCTTGTAGCTTCCGCATTTCAAACAAAACCAAGTGGTCTTGAAGACATCTTTGGACCAAGTGAACCATTCTGGGGAGACACAGTAAGAAGAAGAGTTAATGTGTGGCTGGAGTTACTACAGATTTATGTGGGAATTACATGTATTATGGCTGGATATTGAAGGATAATTCAGCTGTGGGAGTTTTCTGCCCATGTACTTAAGAGGCTATATTTGAACATGCAATTTGTAGAAGGATTAGCTAATCTTTGAAAATACAAACTGGAAAAATTGYAGTCTGAACTATATCAAAGCTCATGATGTTTGCCATAAAGCTTTCAGGTTAAGCCCATGTCCTATGGAACATGTTAAATGAATGGCACTATTAGGAGCTACAAAAGTATGACATTAGAAATATTACAGCACTAATTGGCACTACTTTTACAGACCTTAATATTGCCACTTTAACTTCTCATTGTTCTCTYGCATTGCAAATCTCTTGATGAATAGCTTTTTGTACAGGATTGTCAGATTCAGCTTTGACAATTCATTTAATTTAATAGGCTGGTTATTGAGATAGGTTAACTCCACAATGAGAGGGTCATCCTGAGAGTGTCTGCAACAGAAAACAAAGGAATCCCTTTCATCTTTGGCAAAATAAGTCAGAAGATTGTTCACACCTATGTATGCTTAATCGGGAAAAACACGTGAACTGCTGGATCCAGATCATGTGTTGTCCATTAAATATAGGAATAACCCGTTTAAGATAAAAGTAGCCATAATTACACAGTAAACTAAAAAATAAATTGAAAAAGTGAATTCAAGTATGTAGTCTTAAAAAATTTGAAATCCTAATTGAAATCTTGTTTAATAGACCAGATCTTCATTAGCTAGCATAAAATTCATACTGTGTTCCTGACTATATAACCCAATAAAAGATCATGAAACTAAATCAGTAATCTGTCATTCATTGAGTGACAATTCTATATAGTGTGAAGCCATCATAAACCAAAGCAAAAAAAATGCTCTGAATGTCAAATCAGCCTGGAAATCAAATGGAAAATCTAATTATACTTTTTTTTATATATAGTGACAGCATAACAGCTTTAACTACAGTAATGTCGCTCTYCTTCCTGAAGTGTGACTTTTAGTAGATATAGAACATAAAAGTGGACAGGATACAGCAGTGTATTGGGAAATGGCCGAGAAGATGCTGACTCTGTGGGTACTGATCCTTCTGAGGTCACAACAGGATGCTGCATCAGCCCCCTAGAGTGCTTGCAGGGGAAAGTATCTTCTCTTGCCATGCTCATCCACCTCCTGACTGCAGAAATGAGTTCAGCCCCTGTGATATTATCAGAACTGCAGGTTTAGTTTATTGTGCTCATTAAATCTGCAGGGATGGAGCACAGGGCTGCCACATTTATCCTCAGACAGCCCTGATTACAAGGGACATCTGCACTGTTGTTTCTTATTTTTTTCTCTTCTTTTCCTCAGGTTTGTATTTTTCCTGTCTTTGTCCTTCCCCCAGTTAACCTATCCGTAATTACTTTTCTCCCCCTGATGCCAGTTTTAGTAAATCCATACCCAAATTTGGTGYTTCTGACACAGTTACCCAGGTAACCTCAGCCCTATGGTATCACTGAAAYGGTGATCTGGGTGCTGTTGGCTGTGGAGGACAACTTTCAAATGCTCTCCACTGTTCCCACTTTGATCTTCTGTGCAGTTTTTCTTACGTAAGAACCCAATAACCATCTACAAAGGTCGGAAACCATCCTGTTCCTGTCTGAGAGGATGAGGACCAGACATCTGAAGGGCAAGAAGAGGGAAAAGCCCAAAATATCAGTATTCCCCATCACAGATTCTCTTCTTGAAAGGTGACAAGCCCTGAAGCYGTGGAATCTGACAGGGGCCTTCAGGCAGCTCCCTATTTTTATTTCATCTGCAGTGCCAGGAGCTGCAGTGGYAGGTTTATGCTAGACTTCAATTTCCAGAGATGCCTCTGACTTCAGGAACTGATTTTCATCTGTCAAAACCTAGACACTGAGGTTCTTGAGAAACCCTCTGTAGGAAATGAATGCCCCAGTGAATTGTTTCAGTCCAAGAGCTGCAGTGGACCTGACCATGGGGTCATCTCAGAGTAAAGCCATGCAGTGATGCTGTGCTGCTCCATACTACATCYCTACCACTGTTGTCTTCCTCCCTGGAATATGGTTCCTCTTTGGCACTCATTTTAGTGTAGCTTGTTGCTTTAGAAGGGTCTCCTGAATCCCATTCTGAACACTCACATCTGCTTCTGAAGTTTACTCCAAAGGGAAAATGAAATTAGACCTAATAAAGAAATACTTAAAATCTCTCAGATGTAAAAGGTTTTAAACCTCAATGCATGGTATGGCGAATAATTATTAATTTCACAGTTAAACTGGAGCTCATTATAAAGTAACCATAAGAGTAGGCTCATGTATTCTGCATCTTGGAAGCAATGCACTAAATTCTTCTGGTGTCTTTTAAATGCGTTGCCTTTAAGGTGTATCTTTAAAGGACTGAGCAGCTTGCTTCCTACTTTTCAGCCATAGATAATAGATATTTAGTAAAGAATGTAAATTTTGGTTGAAAATTTTCAATTTGTAAACTGTTTTCAAGGAGTCTCTTATGAAGCCTGAAAATGAACATTGGTACCCAGAACTGCTGTGAGTTCAGAGTTCAGGAGGATGACRGAATCAGGTCATGACTAAAAATTATCATACATCATTAAGAACAGAAAGAACATTAACAATCATTTGGTGGTAATGTGTCTTTAGCAGTGCTGGAAAGTTCAGTGAATTCATCTTGYCTTTGTTAACTTCTTCATTTCAGAATGGAAAACTTGGAAGATGTTTTATTTTTGAAGTCATCGTCCTTTCTGATGTGATTGGATTATATATCTATTTTATATATATAAATATAATACATATGATATATTGGATTCCATATAATCTATATATTGTATATAGTGTATGTGATGGATTAYATGTGTACATTCACATATGTAAATGTGCAGCTTTAAGAGTATGTCTGCTGAAAATGTGATTAATATTATCAGAAGAGTGTGCAACAATATGCCAATATGTGGTCAATGCATAGGAAACAATTTTCTAAGATTAAGCAGATTAAAAAATGCGGCTTCATTATTTTTGAAGTGTAGAGAAATTGCACCTCAAATCCATACAGAGGTGTTATAGTAACTTCTGCTATTACCTTCTTACACATTTGTGTTAAGATAATTTTACTAAATAATTCAGRAAAAGTTGGTATATCAGAAAAAAATTAAAAGAAATTTCTTCCTGGACATGTGTAATTTAAGACCAACCATCACTCCCTTCTAACTCACCTGTGAGGAGAAGGGAATTGCAGATACTGTAGATAAATATTARATAAGAATTACAAAAACTGTCAGACATAATAGAAGGAAATTTCATTCTCTCAAACMATTTGTCTATGCTAAAAATCAGAAACACTGAGGACATAATTTTGTGCTGTGTTGCTGCTAAAACTATGTCATCCACCACAACAAATTTCCAGTTAAAACATCTGTATGAAGCAAAGATACTGAAATGTGTATCCAGATGTCACAWGGATTTCTCTGCAAAAAGTCTGATCATTAGAAACAAATATATACTTTRTAATATCTACTTTATCTTCACTAAAGATTTGTTTTTAATTACTATTTAATTTGAGTGTGAAAACATAAGCAAGTTCTTGATTCTTCAGGGAATCTCTGAAGGTTAATTCCATTTATTTATGGAATAATAAGTAATTGTTGATATGCTATAGTGCGGTGCTATATATATATGAATAGGTGTCATTTCTTTAGACTCTATAAAGTGGCCCAAATCCAGGAAATTGGGTTTTTTCCACCTATTTATTATAGCTCTTACAAAATATAACACGAATTTAAAGAAGCAAAATTAAAAGTAAGGAAATGCRTGCAGAAGACAGACATTTTTCTTTAATTTGAGGAAAGGGTCCCAACAGAGTTAAGGGCCAGGAGAGAAATGTAGCAGTTTAAGTAGCCTTAAGGGTCTAAGTCCTTCTAATGTTTCATCTATTAAAGTCAGAGAATTGAGAATTAATTCAAACTAAATGTGGCAAAGCATGGAAATATYAGACTCTAACCTTACCCTTTACTAATGCTTTATGGTAATTTTACAGCTCGATGTCTCTGATCTTAGTTGARATGGATTTAAGAAAAATACAGCCCAGTTTTTAAAAGAGATCCCTCATGGTCTGTCTTTTTACTGCATGTATTTTCCTACTGAAATGGCCTTTAGGCATTGCAGAAGTGCAAATAATTAATAACTAGCATTACTAAAATATGAGGCAAAGAAGGATCTGTCATACAGTTAATTTTTTGCAAACTATAATTACAAGATTTTAACACTGATTGTAATTACTTGAACATATGGTGAGAAATAGGTAATGAAAGTGTTTTTTAATTGTGGTATAATGAGTTTCTGGATGTTCAATACTATTTCCACTGGGATACCAAAAACTTAAGAAGTGAGAAGAAAGAGAGAAACAGGAAAATAAAAAAAYCTGTCTGGCTTGGAGTTAGCTGTATCTTTGAAATGAAAGAAAATAAAATTTAAGAATAGTTTGTAGATTTTTTTAAAAGAATCTTCAGGTCATCTCTAGGTAAGGTTGTTATGGTATAGGCTGGATGTGTTTGGAGAACTTAGAAATCTGTTTTTCTTAACATTTTTTGAGGAAAGTTATATAAGGTAGTAGAATGCCTTCTATTCAAAATATACATAAATACAAAGAGACTTTCTTCTCTTGTTTTTGCCTATGCAAATGAATTTTGCCGTGGTTGTACCTGACAGACCCTTCATACTTTACTTTTTCCCAGTTTTTACACAGTTTTAGCACTGCCTAAGCCCATAACTATCCCAGTGATTATTCTCCAAAACCTAGTTACACTCTGCTGTGCTCAGCAAAGACCTGCCTACTGTGGTAAATCAGAAATAATTACCTGTGGTGTTACTGTAGGGCTTTGATGGTATGGGGCTCATGGTTGCTACTGTGAAATGTTCAACATAGAGGACAAAATAAGATCTTATGCCTCAGCCTAGCTTTAAAATTTCCTTTTGCTTCATTTGGAAGAAATGACTGGTTTTGGGGGTTTTTTTTTAGCCAAAATATGAAGAGATGTACAGGATTGATAGCCTTATGTTTGTTTCTTCCCAAACTCTGAAAATGTTGTAGTGGCACATATCCCAACCCTGTGACAGAATTTGTCTTTATTTTTCCTCTTCTGTCTGAAATATGCAAAGAACCAGTTGTAGGCTATGATGCTCCTCAGTTCCTTCCTGAATCTGCATTGGCTCCTGGACCCAGGCAGATCCTGGACCCTGCAGTGCAGTAGCCAAAATCATTTAGTTCTAGATGCATTTTTTTTATGGTACTCTGCCAACATATTCCATCATTTTTCAACTACATTCCTTTGCTAGAGATGGAAAGCCTTTTTTTTTTTCCAACTGACTTAACTAGGAATAATATTTCTTTAAAAATAATTCTTTTTAAAGGAGAAAAGTAAATGGCTTTTTCTTTTAGTATATGTCCATAACAAGCCCTTTACATTTCAAAATGGTTGTCAACATATCACTGCCATGCTTGTCACAGCCTCTCTAAAGCTGTTAGAGAGTGATTTTTTTCTGCCAGAGGAGCCTGGCAGTGATTACAAGCCTAGTGATGCTTCTGCTGTGCAGAAAATTATTATTGATGGTGATAAGGATAAGCCTGATGAGGGAAAAGATGTTGGGCTGAGTAATGTTAGGGGGAGGAGGGGAGGGTTGTGTTTTAGCCCCTGGACATGTCTAGCAAGAAAGTAATACCTTTTTGTAGCACACCTGGTACTAGAATGCACAGTCTTCATCTTCTCCTGATTTTTCCCCACTATTTTAAATTATTTTTACAAACAGTCTTTTAGAATTTCTGTAGTATGTTGATGGTATCGAAAGAGAAATATCAATTTTTTTTAAGAGGAGGGAATTTCTCAAAGACCATGATTGACAGCCTTAATACAGTGGGAGGGTAAATATTTAATATTAAAAATTCCTAATGGTTTTCCCCTTGGTTATCCCCACTGATAACTTTTCTGTGTACTCATTTTAGTAAAATGCTTGTTTTTAATTCCATTTGGACCTCTCGGTTTCTCCTCTACGATTATCTGTAGTGCAGCCATCTTGTCAAGTGGTAGTTTTGTGTTGATCTCTGTTTTCAGCAAAGTAGGCTCTARGATTTCTATAGATCAGATCTTCTACACACATAGGGGTTATGGCTATGAGCAGCAGGAAATCAAAACCAACACTTGTGGAGAGGCCCAAGTGTGTGGCTTCAAAGGAACTGCTTGAAAGTAGCTATTGGGGTGCTTTTGATTGTTGGCAATAGAATTCACCCAGTGCATCAGGTCCTGAATTTACTGCTGAGTGCTGTAGGAGCTTGCAGTGTTCTGGTGAGGCATTAGTGCTTTTCACTSCTGTGTACCATAAAAGCCTTGATTATGCTGCAGATAGAAGCACCAGATTCAGACCTATTGCTTTTCCCTGCCCTCCCTGGAATGAGTTAAGTAAATTATGGAGGGAACTTAACTGGATGCTCTTTAGTTGTATATAACTGGGTATCTCTGCCTTTTAATGTCAGGCCTTGAAGATGGCTAAAATGTGGAAAAGCATTCTTAAATTTTAAGAGGAGGAGCAAGAAGGGAAGAAACCAAAAACCTCAAAACAGACTTTACTTGCCAGAACGGAATTTTGTTAGTATGCAGGCACCAAGATATGTCTTGACCTGCAATAAAAACTGATTTAATTATAGTTTGAGAAGTGGYATTAGATTTGGTCACTTTATTAACTGCTAGGATGATCCATGGCATGATTTTGGTCTAGGCCCCATCCYKGRRGKKKTYMARRAAA
>QVAJ01000013.1:4330755-4386942 GCA_003546035.1 Mixornis gularis | reverse complement strand
TTGGTGGAAAAGGATTGGTTAAACTAAAGGGTAGGTAACTCATTTTAGAGTGTCCTCCTTAAACTGTCTTAAACCAAGACCTTTGCTTTTATAATTTAGTACTTCAAATAGAAAGGAATAGACTTTCTGCTGCTCCATGAAATATTATTTATGGTGTTTTTCTGTCACATGAAGTCAGTTCTAACTCAACTTGAAAATCATTTTGCTCATTTTTGTTGCGTTTTTCATGTTACAAGTAAACTTGCAGAAGATGAAGTCTCATTCTCACAGGGTTTAGATTTCCTTGTTTCAGGGAGCACAGTTGCTTCTTTGCATTTAAGTGCTTGGTGTYGGGATGCTGGGACAAAAACACCCAAAAAAGGTGGCATTCTGAGGAAACTGAGTAGCTTTGAAATCTAAAAATTAGTAATATTTATCAAGTTCTTACAAAAAAAAAGTAATCCCATGTGATTCTGAAATTATATTACAGGCATTACTCAAATCTAAGTTGATATTAACTAAGTTGAAATCTTTTGATTGCCCAAAGAACCCACAATATTTCAGCCTTTCTGAATATAAAAATATATTTGAAGGTAATATTTCAAACCTGACAGACTGAGGCAGAGTGGTGCATGCTGCTCCATGAGATAAGTGTTGTTTCAGCCTTGGTGAAGGAAAAATGAGTTGTTATTTGAGGTATAGGGTTACTCCCCTCTGACTCATCCCAGAGTGGTTTAGTGCAAGATTCCTTCTTGTTGAAAAGCTCCTCGTGAAAGATTGAAGTTTTCTTAAAGTTGGAAGAATTTGTAAGGATTTCTAGGGTAAACTCAGTTTTAAATTTAGGGATAGTGAAACTTTATTAGGTTTGCCAAGCATTTGGCATTTGGAAATGGTTCAAGTAAATAAAAAAAATATATCTGAAGTTTTTAAAGGTTTTAGCTTGATTTTGACATATTCTGTTTAGTCCCATCTTGAATTATACTTCCAAATGTGGTCCCATAAAGTGAATAATGCTTTTAAATACCTTATATATTTAGTGGGTTTTCTGTCTTCAGGAGTTCACAAACCCTTTTGTTTTCTAAGATATGTATATTCACGTCTAAATTTCATTCCTAATTCTCTGTAGATTCAAAATTTGAAATGAAGCTAGGTGAAGATACCGTACTATGGTTTACTGCCTGTCACTTAACGTGACTCTTGCTTGAAAATCAAATGGGAAACARCTCTTTAGGCAGCTGTGTCACAGAAATGGGGTTTGGATTGTTTTGATTCCGACACCTGTGCATCAGGAAGTGATGGAAAACAGCCTCTCTTGGTGGTTTAGACAGGTGGATTTGTATGGTTGGCAGGCAACTGTTGTGCTTTTCTGGACTGGAGGCCTCAGGTGAAATATCATTCTGTTTTGTAACTTGCTAAAAAAACCAAACTCCAATACTAGCAATAAAACTCCACCAAAAAACCCTCCCTGAAAAATACCTCAAAGGAAAYAAAAAACCCAACCAAACAAAACCAGTTTAAAAAGCTACAAGAATGCAACCCTAAATAAACCAAGAATATCAAACGCCTTAAATACCACTGATTTCCAGATCAAATGTATCTGGAAGTGCCTTACAAAATTAAGCAAGTGACTTTAAAAATCAAGACCCATGTGTAGGAAAAGGGAACAAAAATCACAGGAGTCAGAACCTCATGAAGTGGAGTGTTGGCAGAGGCAGGTGGTGGCAGGGGCTGAAGAAAAGTGGAGGAGCAGCAGGTAACAGAGGGGAATGCTCTTATCCAGCTTGAGCTCTACTCCAGGTGACTTTCAGAGACATGGAGAAAAGTTTTGATTTGCCTTCTGAAACGGACTCCAGGGAAATGATCTGTTGCAAAATGTTCAGAGGAATTGCTTCTTGTACCACAGAGATTTGCATAATGTTCTTCTTGGGTTTGGGGTTACGAATGGTTTGATGCAGGGAAAATCATATGTTCAACCTTGGGCACTTTTCTCCATCCTAGATCCTCAAGCTATAAAAAGGAAAAAGGTTTTCTAGAAAAGCACAGCACAATTGATGCAGCCTAGGCACTAGCTTGTTGAGGGAAATTCTGGGGACACAGGCAGCAGCAAACATTGTTTAACAAACACTTAAACAGTAAGAATAATATAAAAATGTAAGACTATTGGGAGAAACCTTGCTGTTAAATGAAGAACATAATTTGATGATTGAAGAGGTCATAAAACTCTTCAAAGAACACTTTATACCTCTGATTAATATAATTCATTTAATTAAAAAATATAATAGTAAAGGATGGAAAAATAACTTGACAAAGAGACTAACTTGAAGAGTTCTCCAAAATGTTAGCAGGAAAGATGTTAAAAGAATCTAGAGGTKTATATCCTGGCAAATGAGCAGTACCAGGAGGTCTGTTCAGATAGCAGAAAAAACTGAAAATTAACAGGATGCATCCTAGTCCTGTGCCTGTTTTTCAGAAAAAGAGAAGAATTTATCCAAATTGAGGCCAGAACACCAGCCACAGCTATTTCTGGTATAGCTGCTTCTAAATGTTTCTTTCCTTGGTTTTGGAGCTTTGCTTTGTTCTAGTTGGTGGGTGYGTGGAGATGGATTCAGAGACCTAGCATACAATTCATACAATTAGGAGGAAGACAAACCCCAAATCCAAACAAGCCCAATCACAAGAGCAAAAAAACCCCTCCCACCAGCAAAAAACCCCCAAACACACAAAAAACAGAAAAAAAAAAAAATCTCTACTTTTATGTTTTGTTGTTCTCTTTATTAATTTATGTTTTTATTTAAGCAAGACTGAATACAAAAAGGTGTGGTCTAAACTGTAGTAGTTGTAAAATGGTTTGGGTTTTAACTAAATTTATTCTTGGCACATAAGCAGTCTCAGCCTGGTGCACAAGAGGAGTTGAGAAGCTGCTGTGTCATTGCCCTTTATGCAATAGCCTGGAAATGAGCATGCTCACTGGGAATGGGATCTGTCTCCTAAACAGGCAGCTAAAATCATCAGACTGTTCGGTTTTTTTCCTGAATGCTTGTGCTGTCCCTTTGTGTATAGCAAGTGAATRTTTCAGCACTGTCTGGAACCCATTTTTCAGGTAACTATACTGAAAATGTACCCTGAATAAATTCATTATTAGGGATTAGGAAATTGTTCTTGAATGCCTGGTAGCCAAGTTTAAATGCACTTTGCTTCCATTAAAAAGTGGGCAGGTGAAGTGACTTTTAAAGCACTGATAACAGCATGCTGACACAGGCTATTTTTTCAATACACTGGTTTAGACTCAACCCTGAAAAAGGTGTTTAGATCTTGTGTTAGAATCAAAGTCTGAGATGMCATCAGCTGGAGTGGGTTTACACTAACCTGAATTTTATCTTCAGTGAGCACAGCATAGTATTTACTCTGCTTGTACTTCACMGAGCAAAATAGTTGCTTAGCTCAGCTCCTACTGTCACTCGTGTTGGGAGTGTGAAAGACATTTAACTATCGTTTATCTACAACTGATGTCCAAATTGAAGTATGCTGACAAATTCCCTGGCTGATGATGATTGTCAGTGTTGTTTTTCCAAAGACCTCAGTGTGGCTGCTCCCATACATTCCCATGTAACTTAATGGTGAAGCTGAACCTTTAAACATATTGGCATAAAAATCAATTAAAAAAATCTAGAATGTAATATACAGTGAGAGACTAGACTTGAAAAATTCCTGTCTCCAGCCTAGGAACTGAAGATCCCTCTGTGTCACTGTAAGTCCAGGTGCAGCCAAGGCAGGGCTGTAGTGCTTCTGGGTAGGAACTGGTTTAGAAGAGGTATTAGCTAAAGACACACTAAAAGTGATTAATTACTTCCTGGTGTCATAATGGTARAATGTCTTTTCTGCAGTCATGAGAAACTGAAAAATGGAGTCCTATGCCCACCTATGCTGCTCCTTGGTGTAACTTAGGAGTTGGCACACATCCACATGTTGGGAGGCTYGTATTATTCTCACCTTTAGTAAGTGCATCATTCAGCTGTGCTCTGAAGCCCTCTAGGTTCAGTCCACTTGAATTTCTAGTCTTTCCACCTGCTAGTCACCATTTAGAAAAGTTTTAAAAAGGAAAATTGTTTTGTAATTAATACTAATGGAACTTGGTGCCTTTTATAAGGTGCTTTGATTTTTGACTCCTTTGCTGTAAAACTAGCAACATTTCCAATCCTATCCATTCTGTCAAAGGCCACAAGAGTGTCTTAGAGCTTCATGATCCAGGCTTTTGGTGCAGAGTTGCAACTGTTCAGAAAAATGATAGAAGTCTAGGAAAAAAAAATAAAGGTATTCCCTGGGGAATCCTTTAGTTGATGAGCAGCGCATTTCCTGTTACGCCTAGGTAAACAGATGTATTCATTCAGCTGGAATTAGCATCATGCATGAACCATRGGACGATGTTTTGGCAAGAAAGAGGCTTGCCATGAGGTTTCCAATAAAGAGCTGAGATGAAAGATTGTGTGATCACTTAATCTTGTTAAATGTAGCACAAAGCACTAAATGTATTAGAGCAGGTATTTAAATGATAACAAATCCTGATGTTAGACCTCCYAGAAAACAGTCTTGTCTTCACTCAGTTGCTGCTCTTAGAAGGGATTTCTTTCCACTTTGGGGCTATTTACTCTTCTCTTTTGTTGTTGATTAGTTTGTTTTGATATGTACTTCTAATTTTTTGGCCTTGCATTTATTTACAAATATATGCAAGGAAAAATGCTTGCATTTATTTACAAATATATGCAAAGAAAACCCCCACAAATCTGTATGAAGTAGAAATCTTTACTACATAACTATACTATATAATAATGATAAAATTACATGCTTTGTATATTTTATATTGTGTATTGCAAGAATATTCATAATGTAGTGTACAGCTCGTAGGTAGTATCATGAATCAAGTATTACAAATATTCACATCCATTACAGGAAAAAATCTGCATATCTTTTATTGTTTTCAGGAGTAGTTTTGGAGGGGGTTTTGCTAGTTTATAAGTGATTTCCAAAGTAATATTTACCTGATCGTCAACTTAATGGAGAACAGGTGATGGCCAAGGCAGTTTCTGTAAATGGATGTGACTTCTACTTGCTGCTTAAAAATTACTTCTTGGTTTCAATAGGAAACTTATCACTGAGGCAGGAATTAAAGTTAGGATCTTCTAACCTGTTTTCATAGAAAACAGGTTAGACTGGTCTGGGTTGGAATGGACCTTAAAGCTCATCTAGTTCCAAAATCCCTGTGCCATGGGCATAGGCCCCCTCCACTAGACCAGGTTGCTCAGAGCCCCATCCAACTGATGCCTTAAGTTTTAGCTTTCATGTTTTTCAGATTCTGTGCTGCCCAGGGGTGCAGTTCTGAACCTCATATTAAGTGTTAGTAAGCTCTCTTCACAGAGCAGGGAGACAGAACAAATCCTTTTCCTGCTGAAGACCAAGGACAACTTTCAGGCCCAAAAGCACAAACAATGGTGGATTGAAGGGAGGAACAAGAAGGATGAGACCTCATAACCTGAAGCTGCAACTGGACAATTAAACCCCAATATGCAAATTGACCAAAACTGATAAAAATGTGAGACCTTGTGCCCGGTTGACCATTTTGTGACCATTTTTAGTCCACCTTGGGTGTAGCCCTGGTCAGGTTCTTGTCTTGCCCAAGGTGTACCCTAAAGGCCTTTCAATGAATACCTGCTTTATTCTTTAGCTCTGTCCAGTCTCTGTTTTAGGTCAGCCTTCCAAGGCATCAGAACCTGGCCTTGAACACTTCAAGAAATGAATCCATAACTTCTTTGGGCAACCTCTTCCAGTGCCTTGTCACCCACACAGCCTGGAATTTCCTCCTAGCAGCTGATTTAAACCTGCCCTCTGTCACCTTAAGGCCCTTCCCCCTTGTCCTATCACTATATACACTCTTGTGAAAAGTCCCCCTTGCATTTTTTTAGAACTGAATTTAAAAATTAAATAAAAATCTTGAATTTTGTAGACTTAAATCCTTAAATTTAGCTGTAGGAGCCTGAAATAAAATTAGTCTTGTATAACTGAATGTTAGACATACTGAAAAACTAACACAAAAATTTGTGTTTGAGCTAGTGTTTGAGGGTTTTGGTAAATAACTTGATGTATTGGCTTTGTGTATTTGCACAATGTAYACCTGTAGCTTCAAAATACACTGATATTAGTGGATATGACTGCATACTCTTTTGGAGAAGGTTCATAAAATAGAGATTTATAAAACTATGCACATCCCAGCTGCTGCATATTCTCTGGGTACTATTGGTTGTCCTTGTTCATGTCAAGTAGCTCTGMGTACACACATCATCCCTGTAATTTTCATCAGATTAATGAGATTCATTAGCTGATCAGGAGGAAGAGACATGTCAGGTGTTGCAGAGAGGTAGACTGATTAACTTTGAGGTTTTATTGGAAATGGTGAAATAGTGTCCTGCAAAATTCCCTGTGAARACGTGTCTGGTGTGTGTACACAAATTAAATACAGGTAGTAGGTGACTAAAGGCAGAACTTCCATAGCTGGGCACACACTTTCCTTTTTTGATTCCAAATGACACTGCTTGGAGCAGTTCCTGTCCATAAGGATAGCCAAGTGTCAGGGATTYGATGGCTATGAATGAGTAAAATTCCCAAAATCTCAATAAAGGAAGTGCTCACATTGGCAACTCTGTGTGGTGGCAGGAGGGGAGAGAGGAAGAAAGTAGGTTACAGTATTTCATAATGTAATTACAAAAGGTGATTTGGATTTGATCGTCTGCAAGAAACGCTGATAAGGGCGAATCTCTGTGCACTTGGAGATCTGAATGCTGAGGCCAGATCAGGTCTCTGCAGRCTTGTGTGGAGAAGCACAGCTATTTCATGACCTCCTTCTCTCTCCCATTAGGCTCTTGCCTTGTAAAAGCAGGACAGACTTTGAAATGCATTTTACAAATGCAGAAATGACCATGTACTCTTCAGGTATGGCTGAACAACAAAAAAAAATTACTTCTGTTCATTCCTTGTGAGAAGAGATTAAAAAGGAGAAAAAAACTTAGAGAATCTCTTTAACACAGAGTGGAGGTATATACATGTGCTTCATTCAAATTTTGTTCTCATATAAACAGCATACCAAGACCCTGTTTTGCCTCAATAGCAGGAAGAAGAAAAAAGGTCTTGAAAGGCAAAAGAATAAGCTGATGCATGTAAAAAAAAAGTTCTTAATTTCTCACTGTAAACTCTGATTTTAATTCTTTGATATAAACTTAATTGCATTTTGTCTGTAAGAGCAGTTTGTGATGAGTTGTGGCTTTTGAATAGGCTTTTCTGCTTTTTTGTTTTTCTTTTCCTTTTTATTTCCAGTGGTRTTTCTGATATGTCAGCAACAACCTGAAGTTGTATAAAACCAAATCACTTCAATGTCTCCTGTACAATCAGAGTGCAGTGGGTCTTTCACACATAATCTGAGGAAAGACATTGTCAACATGCTCCACTGTTTCAGCCCATGTTTACTTCAGCCTCTTTGGGCACCGTTGCCTGATCTCAATTATAAAACAAGTGTCTAGAAAGTAGATTGATAAATTATTTGCTCCCTACTCCATCCCTTCTTCTTTATCTTCCCTATATGTTCTCTAATTCTAGTTTATCTTAATGATAGAAATACCTGGGTCTGGCAACTACTCTGAACTCGTATGCTGATGTGATTTTTATTGGAAAAGGAAGGGAAGAAGTTATCTTATTGTATCTGAAAGTTTTTGTGAGACCTGCGACTTGAAAGGTAAAAATTAAATAAAAAGCAAKTTTTGGGGTTTGTGGGGTTCTTCTTGCTCACAGAATGTGGATGTAAAATAGGTGAGGGGCATTAGGAGAAGACACTGGAGAAATATATGGAATTGTTTCTGGATCAGCAGTTTAAATCTGCTCCTGCTAAAAAGCCAGAGTGATACCGGCTCAGAACAGGCACCTATACAGAAAGAAGATATCTGTGCTAGACTCATGTTTCTGATGAATACCATACAAAAAATTCTGTAGCTCTTGCAGGGAAGAGCTTTCTACTCACCAAGCAGAGAAATGTGGTATTTATGGCTGACTTGGAAGGGTTTGTAACCCAAGCCTCAGTTTATTCATAGCTGGCTTTATGATATTGCATTCCTGGGGGATACAGTAAAACCTCAGCCATTTGTAGCCACCTGAGTTACTGAGCTTAACGGTGGAGACCATTCCAATATCATCCTTCCATCGTTCCTTTGGTATTGATTTTAATGTTATGTATCTTTGATTTTAACCATTTTAGTTCTATACTTGCTGCTTTCCCTTTCCTTCCCATTTATACTGTACCAGGTCTTCAGGCTGRTTTTCTGATTGTCTGCATGAATTTCCTCTGTCTGCTGGGACATTTGGATAAGATGTTTAAAAAAAAAATAGTAACAAAACACATCATTCTCCTCTATTCTCTTAGTTGTTGGAGGAGTTGTTGTGTGCAGCAATGATCCTTTCCTTGTGAAATGCTGGTGTTCCTGCTTGCTTTGGGTACTACTGCTTTTTGTTGGTTAGGAACTACACCAGGAAACTTTGCATCTGCTTTGCTAATCATGTTAAATGGCTTTGTGTGAGAAGTTGTAAATATTGGTGTATATACCCCATAGTAAAACTYGATGTTTGCAGTAAATTACATTGCGTGAGATTACACTTTTAATTAAGCATGTGTTGATATTAGAGCTTCTTTAACCTGCTGCACTTAAAGCTTGCTCAGCAATATGACCTGTGACGTTTTTATTTTGCTTGCCATTGTCAGCAAACATAATCTATACTCATAAGGAAGAAATTTTAAAGTTTTTTTTTCCAGAAAAAAAATAGTTTGGAGTTTAAACAATGCAAAAAAACCTGTCTATTACATAACAAAGCAGAAGCTAACTTTTAAGATGGAAAAATACAACAGATGCTAATGACATGACTCAAGGAAATATCTGAAYGGAATGCTGAGAGAATGTGTTGTTTAAACAATCCTTTTATGCAAAGGATACTGGGTAAGATAATGTTAACTAAAATGTCTATCTCCCACAAGCACACTTTACAATGCATAGCAGAAGTTTGTATGAAAATTTAATATTTTTCTTGGCAATAGCATGATAGTAGTGAAATCAGGAATGTAGGGAGATATGAAAAATGAAGCAGCTGCTTCAGGAACAATTTTTTTTATTAGACCACGTTCAATGTGTATCAGTTGCATGAATAGCTTGAGAATCCCTAAAATATCTCTGAGAGAAGAAAAAGCACTTTTGACCCAGTTACTAAATATGAAGTTAATAAAATTGCTAAAATATTTAATTTTCATTTGAATGCCAGTTTATAGCAAAGCAAAAATATGAAAAGTGACAGATGTTCTTATAGKGCCACCCCTATATGACATACACTTTGTGTAATGTTACATTTRATGAGAGAGAAACTGGCTGTCTTGGCATATAATCCTTGATTTTTTTTTTTTAAACCAAATCAATAATAATATGTACTTTATATATCCTTTTTTCTTTAAACCTATTGACGCCTCAAACATATGTAAATCCTAAATAACTGTATAAGAGGAAAGCTTAGGTGTGTATTCAATGGAGACATCCCAATAGAGTAGACTGAACCAGTATCATTGTTTTAAATACATTTACTCAGCCAATAAAACCCCTCTATTTGAGAATTCTTTTTGTTAGTTTTTTTGTGAAATTTTTCAGTTTTGGAAGTTTTCTGGGTTGGTTTGGGGTTTTGTTTGTTTGTTTTGTTTTTGTTTTTGTTTTTGTTTTAAATTTGTTGGGGTTTTTTTGGGTTTTTTGTGTATGTGAGTGGGAAAGTTTTGTAGCTGAAACATACTCCAAGCATGTAGCCTGGCCATGTTTTGATTTCCATTGATCAAATTTTCTTTACAGAAAGAGGTAAAAAGCAAAAATAGGGATGAATATGTTCAGAAATCAAATGTCTCGTAGTTCCTTACAGGGATCTAAAGCTGGAACCAAGTACAGGAGGTGTACACATATAATTTGCAATTCTGTACATAGGCAAACTTGCAAAGAAGGGTGCTTATGGGCAACAAACCTTAGATAAAATGAAATTAGGCATGGTTGTACTATTGGAAATTTCTTTTCTCTAAAACTTTTAGTATGACTGTTTTTGGAGGAGTATTATGGAGCCTTATTATGGTGGGTTATTTTTCAAATTCACAAGCTAATGCAACAGGGTAACCCTACAGTGAAAGGCTCTGTACTTCTGATGTTCTGCAGGTAATTAGCTATTGCACTTTAGCTCATTACTTCATAGGTGATAAATTTCTTTGGGGAAAAATGCTTTTAAAGAGTTTGACAAGTTTAATTAATCTATTAAAACTTTGACTCTTGGATGAATTTTCAAGAAACATCATCCTGTTTCAAGGGCAGCTCAGCTACCACCCTCTACCACCACGTCAAAATGGCATTAAGGAGCACAGAAAATACTCCTTTGATAAAGGAAAGAGGTATTTTTGTACCTGGACATCCAAAGTACAGGCATTATGTGTTTTGCTGAACATGCAACAGAAGAAAATGCTGTCTTGGTACTGTCCAAATAAAGAAGCAACAGGTAATTAGTACTCAAAGCAAAATAAATTCTTGCAGTCAGATGCCATCCCATTCCCACTGGGAATGGGATTATTGAATCTCRAAATCAAGAAAAAGGACATTAATGTTGTACTTGCAATGCAAATGTGAGTATTCAAAAGGCAAAGCAAGACTAGGCTTCCTGAAGTGTTTGCATTCTGAAGTATTTTGAAGTAGTGTATATTTTTTTTTCTCTTTTGCCTCACTTGAGGTACAAAATAGCTTTAAGAAGCAGCCATTTGTCATGCTTGGTTTTTCTTTCTAGTTCCATATGTTCATTTCAGTTTCTAGGCTGCTGTTCAAATCCTGCTCTGAAGGTGGAATTCCAMTTTTTTTCTGGATTTTTTCTTTACTACTACATGTGGTGTTTCTAATATTTGACTTAATATATATATATATATTTACAACAAGTTTGTAAGTCAAAGTAGCATAATTATTGGTGTTTTGTGTCAGCTGTGAGGTGATAAGACTGAAAGCCAATGGGCACCACTTTGAATCACTAAAAATGTGACCACATCTCAGTGTACTTTGAATTGTGAAGCAGTCAGTCAGAAATCAGGTGGCATTAACACAATTTCCTGATGAGACTATTCAGTAGCTGGACATCGAGGTTTGGCCACAAATCAAATGAAGAAGTAGTGATAATTTTTTTCCCATTTATTTCAGGGACTTTCCTAAATTTACACAGCAGTATGTAAATGAAGAATCCAGTTCTTGAGACCTGCCTTTTTATTTCTTCTTTTCAGTTTTACAATTTGTTTTCTGCTAGTAATCATCATTCTCAACAGGAATAGCCATAATCCTTAATAGGAAAGAATGCTGTTGATATGACTTTTATTGCTACACAGCTCTAATTTCTTCCAAGATAATATCATTCCCACTGGAAAACGAGTTAGCAGTTAATAATAATAACAAAAAAAAAAAAATTCTGTAATTGTATAATTAGAGAATTTAATATCACAAGGATAGAGAAGACTGAAGGTTCAGGGGGGAAAAAAAGAAACTTTTGTCCCACAATCAAATTGTCTTACTAACAGTAGGCATGAAAATAACCAAAGCTGCAGGGTGCAACTTGTCCATTAATTTAATGTATATGTTTTATCAAGCAGTTTTGTCTATTTACAGGTTAAATCAAATAAAAGCTCATCCAAGAGACAAGCTGCCATCATTTTTTTTTTCATTTCCTGTTACCTGCATGATGAATTTGGTGTGTACAGGTCAAGGTGAAATGTTTCTGTCCATTGAAACTTATGCACCAAGCTGTGTATTGACCAGAGCATTGGGACTACCATCCAGATGGATTAATGCATTTGGAAATTTCTGGCTATTGATTGAAACTGGATACAAAATGAACAGGGAATCACTTGSTGGTCATGGGGTTCCTAATGGGTGACTGTCTCTTAAATCATTTTCTAGCAGGACAGAGTCCTATTGTGACAGAGTCCTATTGTTGGGTGTGGGCACAAATGACTGTGCATGCAGTGGGGCTTGGCATGAAATTTGCTGATTTGTAAGGAAGTGTTTCCATTGTATGAGGCACAGTACTGCCATGGATGAAGTGCAGCAGCAGGAGATCAGTGTCCACCCCATGGACACTTGCTGCCCTTGAGAAAGGGTTCAACAGAAGGGTTCTTGCAAGGGTTTCTTCTRTTTGCAGTTCACGACAGGCCATTTGCTCCAATTTGAGCGGAGTGTTWAACACCAACATTAGTACTTGTATGCACCTCAAGGCAAAATATTTTCTTAGAGCCCTGGGTGTTCACTTTTAATATTACTAAAAATATTTATCACTTCTTTCGCAGTGTCCTTCTGCATTAGCTGTGTTTTGGAAGAAAGGGTAACCCAGGCAACCCAACACTCCAGCCCTTAGGCAGCCTGCAGGCAGTCAGCCTTTACAGAATGATAATAATGATAAAAGACCCCTCACAGTGCTAACAGCAAACTCAACAGCACTTTTGACAGGTGAAAGTCTGTACCTCTGAGGTAAAGCACAAAATAGGCAGAATGACTAAGTGCTATTTCTGTTTGGTYTATAATAGTGCCTTGGAGATTTAGTGAAGCAAGGTTTTTAGAGTATTTTGGAAAGAGACTGAGCCATATTAGAACAGTGTCCTGAGATGAAGGGCCAGGGCAAGAACTGCAGGAAAGGAAAATTCTTCATTCTCTGCAGCAGCCACAAAGGGCTGAGGGCAGCAGTCCCTTCCCACTGGCTTAACTTAGTGGTGGGAGATGCTGACTTGGTTGTGCGGAGCCTGTTTGCAGTCTTGAGCTTGTTCTCTTACACCATGAAAAGTTCACAGCCTGATCCATGTCTGGAGCAGGCTGTGAACGGGATAAATAGTTCTCAGCTGGCTCAGGCAGACAATCCTTCCCACTGGTTTGTTCATCAAGGCTTTCCTGGACAAATTCATATCCACAGACTGAAATGTTCCAGTCTGTATGATGGATGGCATCTATTTCAGTTTCTCTTTCTAGTTTAAAAAATGTTTTGACTGAACCAATGGGGAGGAGTGGTTTCCCAGGAAAGAGAAAAAGCTCTCCCTTGCCTTGGGCAATAAGTGATCTGGTGCCAGGGAGAGAAGAACAGTGGAGTGTAAGAACCCAGGGGAGTAGGAGCCTAAATGAATGGACATACAGTGAAGAAAGGTGTGAGGAGCAGCCCTTCAGTCCACAGAGGACATGGCAGATTTGTCTGGACCACAGACGCCTTGGCAAAGTTTTCTAGAACTTGGAAAAATACATTTAGAAACAAATGCCTGCTCTGGTTTGGGGAATTTTCCCTTCTTAAAATGGTAATTATTCTGATTAATAGCCCACCAACCCCTTGTTTATTGTTTGTATTTTAAAAGCCTTCAGATCCATTTTGATTGGTCAGTTTGGGAAAGACTCTATAACTTAAAGCTTTGGCCAGCTGGGGATCTGGTCTTACCAGGCAATAGCACAATGTACAGGGCCTGGAATTGCAGAAATGTACAACTGTTTACCAAGTGAGGGTTATGTCTTCCTTTGGGCTGGATATAATTCTTCCAGCCTTACTGTAGCATCCACTCTACGCAGCAGACTAGAGGATTGTGGTTGGGACCCTGTGAATGCAGAGTAATTCTGAAAATGATTTATTTCTGAGAGACATGGAACTTTGTACAACTTTGGATGCGTTGAGCTTGAGTTACTAAATGATTTTGTTAAGAGCTTCGTAACTTGTGCTCACAGCTTGTAATTCCTGTGTTGGGGGTTGGCTGTTCATTTCTCTCCTTAGGTTTGCTGATGCCACTAATTATATATGCTAGGTTAGTAGAGGAATAATATAAATTACTCCTGGCTGTTGGGGTTTTTAAATTTATTTCAACTGTTATCAAGTTGTGTTCAGGATTTCTTTTGTTAAGATAGAGAGAAGGAATGCTTGTTTGGGACAGCAAGATGGATCAATGTGTGCATTAGATACCTAAATAAGGATAGTGAGTTGCAACTATCCCATGCCCCAAACAGAAAAAATTAAGAASCTTGATAAATATCAATTTGTTCAGTCAATGGGGCAGATTACCTTGTTGGAGAGATGCTGCTGTATCTGATCTATTTTAACCCATCTGTAGAGGCAGAGGCCTTATCAAGATGGACCTATATTGATTATTTGTTATTTGGGTTTCCATATTTCTGTTTGGTTCTGTTTTTCCCTTTTTATGGGCAAACCTTTACASCTAAGGTATAATGTGCATTTTGCTCCTCTTCCAGCTTCCAGAGTTTACMTAACCTTGTCTTCAGACTACTGCTAAGAATGCTTATAGTACAGAGGTGTTAGCATGAGTGAGGATGTCACTATATGCATGTACAGAGGGAAAACAGCATAGGGTCTTCAGACGCCAAACAAAATTTTAAGTTTTTAATGTTCCTCTTGGGTGTGTGTGTATTTGGGTAAAGGTAAGTTTTTCTATAAGGGTGCTGTAGCACTCATGCCTGCACAGGGYTCCAGGACCATTTCTTATGGAACGTTGTAAAGCAAAGAGCTCTTCAGACCCTTTAGTGGGTATATCAGTTGTCTGCCCTAATCACAGTCTTTTGTTGTAACTGAGATATGCCATGGCTCAAATGAGGTTAAGCAGTTGCATCAGGCATGTTGTGGGTTTTTTATGGTATATGTTTTCCACAGAGAGAGACTTTTTTTTTAACTTCTTCAGCTAAATGCATAGCAGGTATAAATGGACCTGTAATTTAGTAGTCTAACTTATATTAGATGATTATTCTTCCTGTGGTTTTCACTAGATAAACTAAATGGATGACAGTTGTATGAATGTAACATTGTTYAGCAATGATAGATTTTTCTGTTTGCCTTTATGGCTGGTTTATTATTYTTGGAGAAGCTGAAGCTTTGAAGCAACTTCAGATTCCTGATTGATAAAGATCAAATAAAGTACTAAAATAGGTATGAGAACTGACAGAGAATGTGTGAGTGTCATGAATTTCAACCCACCCCCTCCCTGCTTTAAATTGGTCTTCATGATGAACAAATGTAAGTTATTAAAAATCTGTGTGTGTGTGAATTTGTGCGTGTGRAAAAAAGGAATGAAGTAACAGCAACCTCAGCTACAAATCACAGCAGATCACACACAAAATCTGCATAGAAACAGGATTTTTTTAACTTAGAAAGTATTGCCATTATTCATTCTTCCTGTCTACAAAGCTGCTGGGAATGTGTGATTTCTTTAAAAATTCTTTTAATATGCTGTGTGTAGACCTGCAGTTAAGCAAGAAATAAAGAAAATATTGATTTGTCTAGTAAAGCTAGACTAGGCCCTTTTACCTCCACCAGTTTGTTGGTACTTTGAGTTTCTGAATTTCCTATCTGATGGTCTTTTCTGGCCATATTTTGCAATTTGTTTTAGCCAAGTAAGTTCTTTAGAATTACTCTTTCCAAAGGGTGAACCTAATAGAACCATATAAAATACTCCCAGAAGTGAAAATCTACTTGTTCAGCCCAAAGGAATAGCCAAGCTCATGCACTAGACACATATAAATGAAGATAATAGCAGTCAGGGGCTCTATAAAGTACTAACCAGATAAGACATTGTAACAGGACTGTGAGATGTATTAGTCAGTCAGTGATTTTGCAGAGTTCAAAATTATATGAAGCAGGAATTTTCAAATGTCACTTGTCTAAGGAGTGCATTACCATAGCAGAAGAGATGATTTAATACTTCTCTTTAATAAAAATAATCCTTAATAAAAAATACCTTGGATGATTTTTTCTTGTCTCTTAGTTACACTACTGTTCTACATAATCACCAGAATGAGGGAAACTGTAATCAGTCTTCTCGAGAATGTCAGCATTATCCTATGCTTTCCTTATGTATGCTACTGAGTAGTTAAACTGAGAGCACATTTTTAGGAATACTGCTTTTAGGCAATGAAATTATTGTCATAATTTACTAAAGGAAGAAAAAAAAGAACTCTTAATATTAAATAACTTGAGACCAGATTTTTGGCCACTGTTCCTGAGCTCATCACAGAACTAAAAATCTGAGATCTTGTTTTTGARGGAGGGACCAGAATTCAAAGCAAATGTTCCAGGGTCTGATGGTTACAAATCTCAGGGTTTTTTCCTAGTGAATAATGATTAGCAGGTGTATTATATCTTAAGACACTGCTATTTTGCATCATAAAACRATGCACTTGTATTATTTCAAGCTGCAAATCTGTGAGCATCCTTGCCACTGCGGGACGGGGGTTTTGTTTTCACTTTTGATTAGCTACTCATTTTATTTGTGCTGTCACCTAAGTAAGAACCATCATAGCCCAAAAAGGAGGCAGATAAAACTTCTTTCCAGAGCTGGTGATGTTTTTTTAGGTGCCATGTCTATGGCTAAAACCACCTTACTTTTATTTTGGCYGCTTTCTGCTCTTTTGTCAGACACTGTGAGTAGCAGAACTTACCAAGCAGTTACTGGATTCCTGTCTGGCCTCCATGTCTCAAAGAACAGATATTATTTATTAGATTTCTCTACTTGAAATTAATACTGTTTGGAATAATGATATACAGACATGCCATAAACTGCTATACCATAAATTATGRATAATTTGAAATAAATTATTCATCATTAGCAACTTACTGAAATCTGATACTTAAGAAATCCAATATATCATTGCACAAAAATCAAGAAAGGAGACCTTTCTTCAGAATTTACTGTGCATGTGTAGATGTGTTGGGATGACAGTGCTATGATTTTAATCACACCGTTAATGAAGAAATTATTTTAACCACTCCTGCATGAAGAAATCATGCACTCAGTGCTGTTGTGTGTGTGCTGGCATTGCACTGTTTTCTCTCAAATGTATCAATGCCAAGAGAAGACAAAAGAGAGGCAAATGGTTTTGGGCGGGATGGATACTTGATTATCTTGAGAAGTAACAGCTGTAGAAAGAATGGTGTAAACAGGTGCCAAATTAGCCCCTCTAATTGAAAAGGTAGAGGGGAGAGGTAATTGCATTTTTGTTCAGTGTGAAGCTGCTGTTCCTATATTTTCAGCCAACACCTAGATAAAAGGCTAGGTATGTAGGTGTTTTGCCCAAGAAAATTCTCTGAAAAATATGCATGTTGTATACAAGTTCTTTTAATGGACCGAATTATACAATAGCTTAAGCATACAAGTGGTTGAAACTTTCTTTTAATGAGGTTGAATGGAATTTCACATTTATCATGAAAGGATAGCATGACTACTTAGTCATGCTATCCTTTCATGGTAAATGTGAAATTCCAGCATCTGGATTTTGTGACCGGTAATTCAGCATTCTTTATTTCATCAGACTTGACAGAATCACATWATGGGTTGGAAGAGACCTTAGGGATCATTTTGTTCCAAGACCCCTGCCATGGGCAGGGACACCTTCCACTAGACCAGGTTGCTCAGAGCTCCATCCAACCTGGCCCTGAACACTGTCAGGGATGGGGAGTCCACAACCTCTGGGCAACCTGTTCACACCAGTGTYGGATCATTCATACAGTGAGACAACCACCTGCTGCAGGAATAACACAGCTTTCTSTATCCACCTTTTGTTCCTTATTCTTTTTAGTCTTTTACTTTGTTCTTTAGTCTTTGTGCCACTCTTGTATAACACCTAAAATATTWGGGTCTGTCATATATCTAACTGGGAATTTTAGGGCCAGTGGGGGTGTGAAAACAGCAGCAATCCATCTTGTCAATTTAATTATGTATTTGTGACAGTAGCTAAAACACTGAAACAGTAGAAGATTCCTGACAATCATTGTCTCACCAAAGTCTGTTCCCAGAAAAATGGGTTAATACAAAACTGTTTCTAGAGAATAGTTATCAACRCTTCAATTTTAAATTGCATGATTTACAAGTGGGATTCAGCTTGGCTCTTTTTAGAACCTGCTAYTGTTGAGTAGCTTTGCTAACAGCTTGAGTAGTTGGTTGGGATATATGGTTATTAAGTGAACAAATGGAATAGCTATAGAGTGGCTGTATGTGCTATAAAAGAGGATTGGGATTTAAAATAATCTTGATAAAATGATTAAAAGATTATAACAAAATAGAGTAAGATTCAGGTAATAAGAATGAACAGTGCACTGTATTTGTACTTCCATTRTACTTTCTCTCAATCTGACTGCTTTGTTTCAGGAGTCCCCTTGCAGCTCCCTGGTCACTTCCTAACCTGGTTGATGGATCCCTTTCTCCTTAGGAATATAGGTTTAGGGAAAGCATAGTTGGGTGTTTGATTCCTCTTTAGTATTTTTGTTCACTCTTTCATCTTAATTTCTGTTGCTACCCAGGACATTTTTGCCAAGGGTGGGCTGTGGGAGCACCACCACAGGCAGTGCCACATGTGCAAAAATGCCAGATCTGTGTATGGAGAAGTACTCACATCTCATGAGAAATAATTTCACTTCTTTTCAGTACTTCCAAGCTGAAACAGCGTTGTGACAGATTTAGATTCTGCACCTGTGCAAACCACAGAGTCCCAGAATGGGCAGGTTGGAAGGGACCAGAGAGGGTCAYCTGGTCCAATCTCCTTGCTCAAGCAGGGTCATCCCAGAGCACATGGCACAGGATTCCATCCAGAAACTTCTAGGGTATCTCCAGTGAGAGAACTCTACATTCTCTCTGGAAAATCTGTTCCAGTTCTCAGTCACTGTACAGGAGCGAAGCTCTTCCTCCGAAGTTCAGGTGGAACTTCCTGTGCCTCYGTTTCTCCTGTTGTCTCTTGGCCCATTGCAGGGCACCACCGAGTGGAACCTGGTCCCTGCTCTGACACGGACAGACAGGAATGAGATCTACTAAAAAACACCAGTTTAAAAAACTGACCACTGGAAGTGCTGTAGCAAAGTAGTCTTTGATGTAGAGAAGTGACTGATACGGAGTTTGTAACACTTGAAATATTCCTCCTTGCTCCTCAGTAGTTACAAGGGTGGAAGGAAATAACTTTATTTTTTTTTTTTTTTTAATATACTAAGCAAGGCGTAGGGAGTATAGTAGGTTTACACTGAACCCCAAAATATCTATATTAAACATGAGGAACAGTTGGAGGTTTTTTTGCTGCCAGTTTGGGGATGTTGAAGTGTCACCAGTGTAGGAGAATTTTAAGAGAAAGTTGTGGTTGTCTCTGTCAGGAATAGGTTAGGCAGGGTTGTTCCCTTCTTAAAGCAAAGAGACCAACCAGAATATTCAGCAAGTTTTCACCCAGTGCTCTTCTTACCCCTTTATTTATGGGCTGATGTTCTGGTTTAAATTAGGGATGTAAAAAATACGTTGGTTGTAGTTAAAGCATATAAAACCATAATTCATTCTGCATTATGGTCAGTGAAATTTTCCACTGGAAATATATATATATTATATGTGTTGTGCGCTTATATAAATTTTTCCTTCTGTATTTCTGTTATGAAGGGCCACAAGAAGCAGCATAAAGGAGTGGAAACATAATTCCCCTTTCTGTGTTAACTAGTACAGGAGCAAGTAATGTTTGCCTAATGTTGTGCTAAAAAGCTTGAACTAGCCTTAGAAAAAATTTAAAACTAAGGTGGTTTTGGTTTGGACTAGTAAAATCCTTAAAGAAATGAAGCAGTGCAACAATGAACTGCTCAAGAAAGAGGGAGTTTTAAATTTAGAATGTTGAAATCTATGATTTAGCAGTGCTAAAATAATGCATTTTAAGAATGCTAAATGGAAAGAGAAAATCCCTGCCTGCTTTTTTGGCTTTGATACAAAGATTGAACTTCCTGTTCCAACCTAATGATTTTGAAGATCAGCTAGTCCAAATATGACCCAGTTTTTCTGTTGCCAATGGAAGTGTGTTGAACTGACAATATCATAATTTTTTGGTGGGGGGTTGGCTGCTTTGGCTACATTCTGCCAGAGACGACACTGCATGAGCACCTCCTAGTGTGATTCCTAATCAAAATGAATGGTTTGTGCATCCTTTATGGGGATACTTTGACAGGATTCTGCTGAAAGTAGCCCAGTTCTATTTGCAAATAAAACAGCAGCTGATTCTTAACATACTCCTTTAGCCAGCAGGTCTCTTCCTGATCTCTTTTGGTGTATGGCAAAATAACATTGCCATCCACYGACATTTATTCAGCTAATTTATCCAGTTACTTTTACCTGGCCATGTAATATCCATATCCTCAGGCCCAGTCCCATACTTTTGTCAGGTTAGATTAATTTAATTAGTGCTATATTCATTTATGTCTCTGGCACGTGTTGCCTGTAATAYCTTTTGTTTTTGTCATTCAGGCAGTTGCTGTTCTTGAGTTGGTTGGTTTGTTATTTTCTGTTCTGTGTTATTGTTTGCCTTGGATATTATTTCCTTTTCCCAAACTCGAGTGGCTACAGTGACATGATTGCATACATGTGGGTTTGGATTATGGAAAATTGGTGCATAGCTGGGGGTGCCAGTAAAGGCAGGGAAGTGCTAAGGAAAAGCCTAAATTTTGTTAAAGAGAGAATTTCCATAGATGATTTTTTTAAATTATCTATTTTACATTATAAATGTCAATTCACTAGAAGCAGAAGAATTGCCAAACAAGTATTAAAACCAYTGACAAAAGAATATCAGCCTTGTGGCACTGAATCATCTTCTGATGGAACACAATCACGTGGCAGGTGAACCTGTGGAATGCTCAGATCTGGCCTGGTTTGTGATTGTACAGCTGCTTAACTCCTTGGTGAGTGTCAGCAAGAGACCTTATTACATGTCTTTTAAATATGGAAATAGAATGTATAATTTMCTTTGCTTTGTCTGTTTGCTCAGTGACTCCTTCAGAGAAATATATTTGGAAAGCATGACTTCTCTTTACAGAAGATACTTAGGCTCTTTTTTAATTATCATATCAATCTACATTATTTTATTTAGGGCATTCCTCATTCTTAGATCCCCCCTAAACCTATTAAAAATTGCTACGTGTTTTCYATCAAAGCAATTTAAGAGAGAAGTTCCTGATAGAGTTAGTAGCTTGGATTTTTTTATCCCCAAGTTTTTAAAGACCTTAGGCAAATAATGATTAGTCACTGTACCACCTGTCAGTTTATTCTACAAGGATTTGAGCTCATACTTAAATTTCAAAGAGTTCTTAAACACATTTTTTAAAAAAAGTAAAATTTAGCACACAAGCAGTCTTCTTGATAAATCCAAACATGAGAAAATCCTTCAGCTTTCTTACTATATTCTATTTTATCTGTTCATTCTTCTATTTTTCTTTTAAATATCATCATCTGTTTGCCCTCTGTAACAATGCTGTTTTCCTGAGAAAAATGRTTGCTTATTAATTTTCATGTCTTCTTTAAATCACTTTTCAATCCCTTTGGGCTAGCCTGGTGTTTACATTTAAGCTGTCAACATTTATAATCCTCTCCATTGCTTGATTTAGGCATAACTTCACCTTCTGCAAAACAGCTTTCTTACTTCCAAAAGCTTTCTCACCTGGCTTTTTAGAGAGAATGTCTTTATTGTCTTCATAAACCTTTTTGGACAGGTGAAATGCATTTCCATTGGGCCTCCRGTACAGTGTCTATAAATACACTCTGTTTTGTGTCTGAATGTTTTCATCTTTTAGATGGCTTTTTATCTTTTGGAGACAGATGGTTTTTTGTACCTTTTTTTTTTTTTACATTAAGCAGCATTACAGTTTATTTTCTGTCTACCTGCTCCTGTAATCTGTGTATGATTTTGGTATCCAAATGAATACACATGCAGCATCAGGCACAGAAATTAATCACAAAATTATAGTGGAGTTTGCTTCATAGACTGCAGTTTCCTCTAATTTCTCAGAACAAAAGCACATATCAGGTTAGTGCTGAGAAATATCAGCAGGTCCAACACTACTCTAGCTATGAAATTCCWTTTCCTGGATTCCTGACTTGGAATTCATCAGGAATTCTTGCCTTAATTTAAGAGAAACCWTTCATGGATCAAGAAAAGAAACAGCATCCTAAAATGAAACTCTATTTTTATAATCGTCCTTGGATCATTGTGTGTTTTCATCCACATTTTTTKTTTCAGTATGCAAAAGAAGGTTTTGTTTTTCATGCTACTTTCCTCACAAATTTCCTGTGCTCTGTTCTTTAAGGCAGGAATCTCTTCTCAGCTGTGGTAGAGAGTTTTGTTGAGCTTTTAGTTTGTTTTCTTTYGGTATTTAACGCATTTCTGAATCCTTTTGAAAACAGCTATTTTTCTGTCTGAATTCAAATTACTTTCAATGCTTGTTTGATCGCCTGATGATTTCCATGCGTTCCATTGTCRCTACCATCACTCTCAGAAGTTTTACGAGTGTTTGGAAAGATCTTGCACGACGGGGAATGATCAAAACTCAAAGTCATGCCATAAGAAATAGCACGGCAGAGTAGAGATGTGCCAAATTGCCCAGAAGCAATTTGGACGGCTGGCAAACAGGGTCGCCTGCTGGTTTGTGAACAGCGCAGGCAATTTGCCACTCAACTCTCCCCTATTTGCTCCAATAAATTGTAGGGTACTTAGGGCCCCACGATCTGTTATCTATCTGTCTGCACTTCTCTGCACTGTCAGTGGCTCTGCTTCATGTTGTTCGTGTCTGTCTTTCACTCTCAGCTTGATGGGAAACCTTTAAAAAAGAGGTGTGTGGTGTTTGGGGGGCTGGGATCCGAGGGTTCAAACATCATGGGGCATCTGTGCAGTCTAATCTAAAAAAATATAGTTGTAAAGGAATAAAAAAAATTAAGCTAGAGTATCTAAGATATAGTTCAGCAACAGTAGATGAAAATAAACCAATAATAAGTTCTCATGATGCAACTAGGAAGAGTATTCAAGTAATAACTGAACAACCAACAGTCTCAAAAAAAAAAAAGGTGTTATAAAATGGAAAGCCACATCTGTGCAACACAATGATTATTAACAGTGCTGGTCAGTCATTATCCTCACGCTAGAATGGCAACCTTTAAATAGAAGAACAGCAGTTTGGGCTTTTGATTAAAGGAAAATATAAGTTGTTAACATGGTGGGTAAGTAGGAGGACGAAAAGAAAGAGAAATCCTGAGGTTTTTTTGTATTTTTCTTGTTTATTTGTTTTTTTTTTAATGTTCATACTTTTCCCATTACTTCCCTTTACTATTGGTGTTGTCTGAGTTTAGCACAGAGATCCTGCACCAAGAAAAGACTGACCCTGCTGCTTACACAGAGCCCTGAAAGGGAATGACATTCCTAGAGGAACAGATTATTGTGGCCGAGGAYTTTGAAGTCAGAGCCGTTGTTTTCCTGTGAAGAGTGAAGCAAATCTGTCCTTACAGTATCTAAATGTACTAATGTAGAGTCTGGACAGAATTTTCAATATTGGACTCTTAGGAGTTACTAGTTATTTATGATTTGTTGGTTAGGTGGCTGATATTGAGGTTTATGATTTTTGTTTCTGCAACAATTTGAAGACATAGAGTATATAACAGAGGAATATTTTGGTATGAATACACAAAAACTAATTTTCAGATACAATTGTTGATTGCAAATGGGAAATAACATGGCTGCATATTTTACAGCACACTGACTTTGTTGGGAATACTTTTTTGTTGAGATATCAGTAGATCTTGAGTGAAAGGGAGAGTTACTTTTTTTTTTTCTCAACAATCCACCATCCCCACTAAATGCTGCTGTGTTAGAAACAAGAAATTGTGTGAGAAACAGCTGCTTGACCAGGAATCAGTAGTGCCATTTGATGTCAAGTGAGCAACCAAAATGGTAAAAGCCCTCAAAACATATATATGTTTGAAAAATAGTAAATACACCTAAAAATAGTTAAAAATAAGTAAAAAGCTACACCTGTGTTCTTTTTAGAAAGTTAATACAAAAAGGATGTTTTTATTCAAATAGAAATAGTAAATACACACATGTATTGGAAATGAACCAAAGAATGACATGGCGACAAGAAAATCACTTCTTGATGTAAGCTTAATTCCAAGAGAGGTAGCTTGGGCTGTTAGAAAATAATCTGTGACACAAGATGCAAGATAGCTCATCTTAAAATGAGGGGCTCTGCAGTAAAGTGGAAGTTTTGAGAGAATGAGAAAGGGGATCTGTGTGTAACCCCTGGTTAGGAGTGCTGACAGCAGGGTAAGGGAGGAGAGGTTTTTCCCCTTCTCACCTGGAGTGCTGGATCGAGGGCTGGGCTCCCAGTACAAGAGGCAGGGAGATCCTGGAGTGAGCCCAGGGAAGGGCCACAAAGATCTTGGCAGAACAGGAATATCTGCCCTGCAAGGAGAGGCTGAGAGAGCTGGGACTCTTCAGCCTGGAGCAGAGAAGGCTAAATACACTGATGTATACTAAATACACTATGAAGTCCATATGACAAAAAGAAATTTGTATTTCCCCTGCTTTCCATATTTTTAGTGATACATAAAACTCGAGAAGATGTTGTTGTCATATTGTTAGGTGGGTTTTTTGTATTTGCTTTCAGATTACAGACACAAATTGTTAGTGGGAAAGACTGCTGCAGGATAATTAGAAAAAATTCTCTTTCAGTTTTTCTGTGTGTAAGAGACCATTGTCTCATTGCAGCCTCCCATCTCATTCCGGGGCTCTCCTAATGAAACCGGAATTTCTGCAGGAACCCAGGATATGGCTAACAAGAGATTCACTATGCAATAAGATTTCCAGTTTCTGAGTTCTGGACACCTCTTCAAGGACTCTCTTGACAACTGTAAAGTTCTTTAAATAAATATTGACATGCCAGTCTGAAAAGTAATGAAGTCTCTCTTCTTCCTGCAGTATGGAGCAGTAAAAGAGATGTGTGGATTTTTTTGGTTACTTTGATAGCTGGAATTGAAGCTAAAACAATGGCCAGTTTGGTTATACAAGGATTTTAAAATGCATTACTTTGCTATTATTGGCAACTTGGAATCCAGGTTTGCAATTATCTGGAACTGTAAATTATTTAAAATCAATATGTCCATACTTTGTGTGATATATGTTTAATATGGGGCTAGACATTTATTTATGATTATAACTCCTTTTTATTGGTCTAGTAAATGTAGCTATTTAGAAGATATTTCCAGATGATCATAATTTTAATGGCACGTAGATATTACCGAAAATTATAGATGGCAGCAGCCCAGCATTCCTTCTGTTTCTTAAATCATACATGTATAAATGCTGCCAAAAACTTGAATGGATTCCACTGCAGAATCATTTGTAGCCTCCCCTGGAATGCAGAAGTGGCTTTGTTTTGATTTTTTTTTCCAAGAAGTTGAATATAAGAACAGCACAATATATAAATGTGCTTATTTACAAATGTTGGGGTATCATTCTCAATACAGAAGGATACTCAAAAAAKTTGGATTACTGTCTTCAAAACATTTGTGAAAATAATTTTCTTTTTACAAGATTGTAATTTAGATCATTTTGAGTGTATCATCTGAAACACAGATATCCAGATGTTTCAAACAGATTTTTAGTTTAGCTGAAAACTTGGGTTTGCTCTGAAAAAATAGAACAGGTGAGAAATTCCAGGCCATTCACTTTCTTACTGTTTCCTGCTATGTCTTTTTATAGCACGTTGCTACAATTACAGCACTGGACATACACCTGAATTGATGCTTGTAAGAGTTGTACTCTTGCTTTGCAAGGAGAGGAAATATTGGATAATAATGTGATCATTTTCTACRTTGTTTTTAGCAATAAAAGGATGCAGATGACAGCGTTAGGATTTAGGTGTATTAACGCCCCTCGGTGCAGGTGACAAATATTTTGTGTTACAGCAGTTGCACAATTCCTGATTTTKCATCCATTCTTTGAATTCCAGCAGAGCAGAGTGCTCTCCTACAAGTCTGACAGAAGAGTGCTCTGCTTCTGACAKAATGTCTTCTCATTATTGCTTCAGRTGATCACTCCTAGTGAGGCTCCTCAAATCTATTTTTATTCCTCCTCAAGGAAATTAAACTTCAAATAGGTGAAACTTCTTAACATGTTGAATTTCTCTATGTGGTCTGATCTTTGTTGTCCTTGTCCGGAAACTTGTTTGTTTAAAGTGATGGAGAAATACAGACTCGGGGATAATTCATAAATAACCAATAGGAGAGGTTTTCATTGAGTTTATCCAATACATTTGAGGAATATATTATTTTTGCAGRTGTCTGTCGTAAATCAAAATTCATTCTGCTTTTTTTGTGGTGAGTTCAGGACCTCATCTTTAAAGCTTGAATGATCTATTTATTGTCAAAAATAAAAGGATGGCCTAGGATGCATTGGTGAGGAAAGTAGAAATCTTTCTTTTTCCTTTTTTTTTATCTACTGCTTTAGGAATTGTTGCAATATTCTTCCCAAGGGAATAAGTTTCTTTTTCTGTTTTTCATTTTTGGATGTGCATATGTTCTTAAGTTGGCAAAGGTATGCTAGGAGGAAGTGGTGGCTTTTCTATTTTTAAATGAAAGTTAATTTTGAAAAGTACTTTGATACTTACTCTTTGGTACTTATTTCTTGGTATAGGGATTTTCTGCGTATACTCAACATGCCTGTGGGGCTTTTTTTGTTTAAAAAAGGAAAATTTCCCAAAAGCTGTATTTCATCAAGGGATGTGTTTTTTAATAATTCTGATGTAGTTTCATCAGATTTCTATGTGAGGCCCAGAAAATCAACAGGAATTGCACAGGTGTGAGCACTAAATGTTTAAAGGTCTAAATATTGCATTACTGTGAGTGTAACAGCCAAGTATGCAAACCTAAAGTTATTAATCTCTCTCTGAAACTTTAACAGGGAATTTTCCTTAAAAATTGGTTGTGATCATTCACTTTCAATCCCCACTTGTAGCCTAGCTATTTGAGAGTACACTTCTACAGAAACACATTAACTTTAGTAGCCAACATTGACTTCTGGAGGGAACAACACTGTGTGCAGTGGAGAGGGCCAGGGTGAGGGGAACTGGGTTGGAAGATCTGTGTCTCAAGAGACAGTCAGCACTTTTTTTTGATCTTAGAGGCATATACCACATCTTTTCTATCCTACTGACTCAAAACTGCCTGATGGCAGCAGTGGGAAGKGTGTTGGCAGCAGTAATTTCCCCTAAAGACTGTCAAGGATAAGGAAAAAGTTGGTTTAAAAAAAAAAGAAAAAAGGTGGGGGAGGGAACAGAACCAACTTTAGAGGGGGAGCCTTACTTCTCACATTCTAGTCAAAACTCAGAACRGGATCTAATGTTCAGCTGTGTAGAATGAAGAAAAAAAATTACTTTTTGTTCACATGGTAGATTTGCTCTTCCTTCCTGAAGTTTTGCTGTTGCATTGGTGCAGCTACTTCTCATCATGGTAAAGGAGGTGTTGGACCCGAGCAGTGGGCACTGACCCACTTGGAGACCACACCACCATTCTAACCCAACAGTAAGTGCGTGGACTTTGATTTCAAATAATTAAAAAAGTAAGGTAACACGAGGTATATTTTGGGTTCAAACCATTCAGTTCTTGAAATGTTGTAGGAGTAGATTGTGTGGACAACCTCCTAACACATCACTGAAAAGCAGATGGGCAGTTTCACTGCTGGCTTGAAACCAAGCTCCTGCTCTRAAGAGTCACCCCAAATCTGCCTTGTAACTCTTTTGACGTTTCAAAATGGGACCACATCAACATTCAGTTCATAACTCTCCTAAGTGTATGGCTTTTTCATCAAGCTGAATTTCCCTACCGAGGTACCACCATACAGTCCATTTCATTTAGATTTCCTCCAAGTAGAGCTCACAGAACATGGCTTGGGAGGGTTTTATGAGCAGCACATTGAGAGCAATTAACRCTGGAATTGAATCTACATCAGGATAACAACAGGCGATAATACTATTTAACAACTGTTAAATGGTGTTAATGGCTGTGTGTCGACCACAAACTCAACAGATTAGGATGCAGTGAAACTCGGCAGGCATGTAAATTAACAAAAACCAAATGGATAATTTAGAAATGTATACGCCACTGAAAAACTGCAAATTATTTTAGAATGYTCTAATTACCTRAGGTTTTTTTGTAAGTGAAAACACTGGTGCGTAAGGAAGGTCATTTTGCTAGASGCTTTTTAAATTGGAAAAAATCAATTTGGTTAAAGTGTTTTTGAAAGTGGTGTTTACATGCATTATGTTCCTATTGTTTTTTATGTCCTAGTTTTCTGAGCTGATAAATGTTATTTTGATGTGATGTGCAGAACTTAACTGGACTTGAGTGGATACAGGAACCTAGAGGACARTAGTAGAAAGTCAAGTACTTAAATGCTAATTGAGTCCTGGAATAGATACAGTTTGAAATATATAGTATTTTGGAAATTAAATGCTCTGTGAGAAGTTTAGCAAGCTAAAACCAATTTTTTTTTTTAATTGACCTAGCTTAGTGGAGTGAGTTGCATTTTCATTCTCATCATAGAATTTAAAATCTATCTAAAACATAAATTTTTGCTGAAGAGTCCGTTTCACCATCCTAAAGACTGCAGTGAACACAATTTTAGCATAGTACTCAAGTTTGCCTTGATTTCTACCTATTCTGCTGGCTGCTCTGATTTATCCAGMATTAACCTCAGCATTCAGAAAAGGCAAATCAATACTTCCCCCAAATTTCTTTCTAAATGGAACTTCTCTGAAGGCACTTCAATTTACTCTGTGGGAACAGGAGAAGTTGTGCTGGCTGTTTGGACTGGAGCTGCATAAATGTGCTCCCAGCCCCTCAGCTGCTGCACCCAGGAAGAGATGCCAGTGGTTCTGGTGGCACTGGCCACATGCCTCTTGCCACTGGCCCATGGGCCACTTCTGCCACCTCAGTCCTGGCCTTGCAGTGTGCCCARCACACTCTGCTCCAGTCCAGGTAATCAAAACTCTTCTTCTACTCTGTAGAGAGCTTTGTGTCACACAGAAGCAGCAACAGACATAGACGAAAAAAAGTAAAGGTACTTTTATGACAGTAAAAAWGTCTGCTTGCAGATTTCCTTATGATGTTGTTAGGTTTGAAGACATTTCTTTTGGAAATGTAAGTGCAGTGTACTGATATATTAGGCTATTTAACTTTTTTTTTTCACACACGCACATAGACGTCCACACCCAATTTTGTGCTCCTTCTAAAATCTTTGTGCAATTAGTTTTAAAATTTGACCACAGGGATTTTGCTGAAGTTGACTATTTCAGGCAGCATTCTCAATAGTTAATTATCCATTTAGTGGGGGCCAAATCCTAAAAGAGCTTCAATTGCCTTTGAATGGCAAGTCCCTTAAGGAGCAAATGGATGGTGATGGGTTATCAGCCCAGATAGATGAGAAGACAATAATGGAGGAAGTGAATGATTCATTAAAAATATCACTTTTTATGTTATCTTGACACACAGAGTAACCTGCTCAGTCTAGGCCTCACTCTCCATCTGTTAATTCCATGTTATTAAGGTTTTGATTTCTTGAGAAAACAGATGGCTATCAACTAAAACAGGTGTTCACATTGCACTTTTTAAAGTTTAAATGCTGAACAGGTATAGCTTGGAGTTTGCTTTGGTACGAAGGGAATTAGTGCTTTGAAAGATGTGTGAGTGGAGAATAATTTGTAGGGARGAGGGTCAAGTAATTCACTAGAAGTACACCTACACACAATTAGCTGTGAACCTTTGCCATTATAGAACACAAGGAGAGATGGCAGCAGAAAGATTTAAAGGAGCCCAGCTTGTTCTGAACCCATGTCCTGTATCTCYTGTTGAGATACTACACCAAGAAAATGTGACCCAAATGCATTGCAGTCAGTGAAAGAGGAGGACGTTGTTCAGTGAGTCTTCCAGAGTTTTTTGGGTGGCTCAGTGCACTGCTGCCTCGTTAGAATACAAAACCACAGAACTAGACTTCTTCTGGGTAAAATGAAATCTAATTCAAGTTTTCAAATTCGTTGTTCCAGTAAACAATTGTAAAAAATTCTCAATTTCTGAAAAACAAAAATACTGGGTAAAATAAGATGGATTATTTCTAATGTCATAGAATGGCAGAGCATTACCTGTGAAACTTAAGATCTGTGCTGTTTCCCTGCCTCATTTTTCATCCAGTTTTGCATTGATAATAATACAAAAAAAGAGTGGTTAGATAATGTAGCAAGGTTGGGCTATTCTCACATGCATACAATTTTCTTTACACTTCTTATCAAAGATTCAAGAAGGCCTTACTCTAGTGTGATCTCATTGTGAGGGTCCTATTATTTTTATGATCTATATTTCAGCATATAAACTAGCATTCCGTGAAATAATTTAAATTAACTTTCACCGATTTAATGAACAACACAAATTTCTATGAGGCAAAATCTTTGCTCATTTGTTAATTTACTAATTAACAGACAGAGGCATCTGTATGCAAGTTCCAAAATATGTTAAATAGCACCTTGATTTACTCTCCCATGTGGGCTCTGCCACCTTGTGACAATCAGCAAGGGAAAAGGATCAGTGGGTTACRAAATCTCTGCCCCCCTCTTTCTTCYCCTGTTTATGTGCTCTGAATGACAGAGAGGACAGAGTAATTGAAAAAAACCTTGACTTTCCTTACTTTCCTTTTAGAAGCGCTTTCAGAGAACACGGTGACATTGCTTTCTACCTTCTGTGACCATCTGTAATTTCCCTTAAGAGCAGAGTGAGGCAGAGTACTGACGAGGATGTTATTTATCCATAAATACATGAGGCAGAGCCATGCAGTGAGGTGCTAAGGATTGCTTCTTTCTAATCTAAGTTTCCAGCCTGTAAGGGTGGGATGCTGTTGAGCTTATTGAGATGTGTGTCARCTTTGAATGGAGTTGCAGCTCTGGCTGGTGGTAGCCTGAATATGCACACATTTATCCATCTTCTGCATGAAGAAAAAATACTGGTTAGCCAAGGCACTAGGAAACGTGGAACAGGAGAAAGTTATTTACAATGTGCTTACTCCCACAGAAAAACTTTTGTACCTTATGTTTGAACATAAGAGTAAAGAAAYGTCCTTATTATTATTCAGAGAGCTGTTGAACATTTGTAGGGTTGATGTACTATTAACACTTMTTTTCTAGGTTTTAACATTATTATTAGACTTTAACCCATTCACTGGCTCATGAAGAGTGTGGCTACATTAGCARCTGGGTTTGCTGAAAGGTGCAGATTTGCTCTGTACCTGACCTTGGAGCCTTGCAGCCCTCAGCTAAGCAGTCTGAGTGCACTCAGGGTGTCTTTCCTTCAGGTGGAAAAAGGGTAAAATGAGCACTCTGAACAAGAGCATTTTGCAGCTGGAGCATGCCTAATTTCCAGAACAGACAAAAAGTGAACCTGTGATCAGAGTGTGATGGAGGAAGCTGAAGCTCTCTCCTTTCCCCTTTATACCAAAACAAAGATGTGCAGTAGAGGTGCTGACACAGTCAYGCCGTGAACTTGGCTCAGTTCTGAGGGGAGTGTGCAGGAAAGAAAGATTATATGGCATGTTTGTATGATATTAAAGCCAAAAAGCTCCCAGCCMCTTAAAAAACTACTTAAGTCTGTTATGAGGCCCTACTGAAATGTATTAGAGCCAAAGGGGTCCTCAGAAAATTCTCTGTGCAATTGTACAGATTCCATAGTTTGCATATGGATTTCATTACCCTAGATGTAGTTTCTGGGGATATGCTTGCTTGGCTTTTTTTGCTTTAAGAAGTGGGATAAATGTGAATTTAATATTGTAGATATTGCTATGCGGTGAAAGTATAGAGCTGAAGAAAGACAGAGGGTTTGGAAATTATTATGTTGTCTACTTGTTTTCCAAATGAGTTGTTTTCTTGTGAGCCACAACAATAGTTAGATAGAAGGGGAAGGAAACAGAAAAATCTATTACTCCTCTAGTCAACTGAACAATAGGATTATGTGCACAGGAGCAAATGCCTTTCAGTTGTTGAGTGATGCAGCTGATGTTTCCTATTAAGAACAAGAAGACTTCATCTAAGAGGCCAATGCACTTTTTCATAGGTCAGAGGGAATTTCCCAAAGAAGAATCAAAGCAGAATCCATTTTTAAAGGACCTGTGGAGTCATGCTAAGAAAAGCATTTRTTGATATGAACCAAGAATTTTTGTCTCAGTTGACCAGCAACAGGGAGCTGGCAAATTCTGTATGTGCTGAGTCAAATTTCCAGCTGGTATAAATCAGGGCTTCCCTACTGATATTTGGTGCTCAAGGATGGGGTGTGCCCTGCTGGAAGGGCCCTCCTCCCTTCTGCTGGTGTTTGCCCTATTAACTGTGGCTTCAAATGAATTTCATGYATGCTTTTAATCTGCCAGAGTGCTGAAGGATGGGGGAATTATTTTATGTTTCTATAATTTTTTAGTGACAGAGGCAAACATATATTTATGCAGATCACTAAGTTTTTGATACAGTACTTTTATTATCACCCTAATGAGCACAACAGGGTGGGTGTTAGCAAGCTGCTAACAGGTGTTTTAGGGATGATTATTTTTTGAATAAAAAGACTATAATATAGAAGAGATAAGATTCTATTTAGCTCTTGTCCTGTCCAGCAAGTATCATGCTTATGCTGGCTGCCATTCCATGTTATGCTGGATACAGAACTACCAAAACCAGGAAAGCATTTCTGATTTCTGCCACCCACTGCTCTTGCTGCTCCCCCTCAGTGTATCTGGGGTGAAGAGGAGCAGCCCAAGTGGGATATGGAGAAGGCAGCTGGATCCCAGTCTCCTTTGGCACAGCTAGCATGAGCAGTGTGACCTCTGGCTGCTGCCCTTGCTGGTCTCTGCTTGCTTTCTCTCTCTTCAGGAATTTGTGTTTATTTGCATTTTTTCTCTTTTTTCTTTCCTTTTTTTTTTCCCCCCCTCCTTAATTAGTATCCATGCTTTGCTTCAGTACTTGCTGATAATTGGAGAACAAATGAGCCAGAAATAAGTATTGATTTGCTTTTTAGCTGTTTAGGGGATTTATTAGGGAGAGTCCTGAAATGAATACTAGATAAAAATTTGAAGGAATGGGGTTAAATGCAGTCCTTGGCACTCTGCATGCAAACTGAAGTGYTTTGGATGACTCGAGGCCACACAGTGACAGGAAAGTGAGAAGAAGGAAAAGATGAAGTTAGAAGAGAAGAAATTGAGAGCAACCCTMAAGCCAGTTCAGTGCCCTAAGCAGCCTCTGTGCTTCACTCATTCTAATAGAAATACAGTGTGAAATTTAACTATATCCAGTTTGACTCTCATCTAAAATATTTTTTACAGTTCATCACAGTGATTATCCTTTGATGTTACTGAGCAGTGTACATGTAAGAAGTATGTACAAGAATTCTCTGCTCTAAAAATTAGAGATGGTCAGTAATTAACATAATTWGTTTGACAGCTTCACAGTATGCCTGTCTTAAAATATATTGATGATTTTWATTTTTTTATTTTGAATATTCATTCTGTTCCACTTAGGTTACATCCTAAATCTACAGAAAGGAAGMTGCCTTTACATCAGRCATTTCCTATTGKGGTAAATCCCTTGCACTTGMAATCAGAAATTGGCRTTGTGGGRGAAGGGCCCACTTCTCTTCCCCTCCCTCTTCAGAAACAGTGAGGTGGCTGACACAGAAAATTGTATAYAGGRATGTTGAATCAAAGCWGTGTMAAYACAAAAATAYTCTTGTTAATTTATTTAAGTGCTTSAGTGAAATAAACCATCATACYCTTTCTTAACATTTGTAGTATTAGTACTAAACATGTTGGAATAATCCCATATATATTACCAAATATATTGTTTCTACAGTGAAGTTGTCTTATGAGTCCTTGACTGTTTTGCAATTTTTCTTTTTTTTTTAATAATAAAATAAAACAGGGATTTAGTTCAGATTTAAAGATAATGAATTGCCTTAAATAAATTGCCTTCATGCTAGGGGAAGCAGTGGGTTGGGGCTCCAACTATAAAAATGTAATATAGGTCAATTAATATGAGATTTTTTTTTCCCCTACTGGACTTATGATTCATTCTTAATGTAGAATTTGGGAAGAAAAGAGTATAATTTTTTATTTCTTATGTTCTGTTTTCAGTTACTATAACAAGTCAGTTCAGATTTTTTATCTTTAAGAAGCTAAATAATTGTTTGCATTTCTACTTCACTATATTTAATTAACTTGATAAAACATTTTGTGATAACTGCACAATAAAATAATTAGAAATATTTATTATATTTTTTTGTGTTACTTCAACCTCTAATACCTTTCTAGATTATGTTAAATAGAGGGAAATGGAAATCATACCCAAGGTTCACAGAATGAGTCAAAGACTAAGGATAATAGCAAAATTATAAAATTGTTTTTCTCAGAGATGTAGCATTTTCAGCATATATTGGAATATTTGAGGGTGAAGGATATGTCAATTATAAATAAAATAAGTAGATTTTTTTTGTCTGTAGCTTATTAAACAGCATTTAAAGATTGATCATTATAAATTTACCATATTTCTAAATGGTCAGGCTACCTTTAGGAATGCTAGACAAATTCAAAGATGATTTGAGATGTTCTGTGTTTGAATCTGGAAGTGATTCTGAAATGCAGTGCTGAACAGGTGATTCACATTTTTAGAAAAGCAGTTGGAAGATATCCCTTGTAAGTACTGAAGTACTGAGCAGTCRTAAAAAGTGGAAGGAACCTCCAACTTTTCCAAATAGAGGACACAGCAAATCCTGGGCTCTCCAAGCAGATCTATATCGTTATGCACATACAGAAAGTCACAAATTGGTTGTTAATAATTCCCCGTTCTCAAAAGCTGATGGAAGATAGGATGGGTAAATATAAAGTTTTGCAAAGATGTGAACAGGTATTTAATGTCAGACACACTGGTTAGTGCCCTGAAAGCCACTGGGGCTGTTCTGTGCTTAAATGTAAGCCATGAAGTAACTACACAGGTATGAAAAGGCCTAACATGGCAAGATACATAACGGGATAAATCATCTCCAAATGTAAGTGATGTCTCTGTTCTCTTTAAATAATTTGTTTGAGTCCTGGTGAAATTATACATTCGTAATTTTTTTAAACATCACAAGTTGGTGTCAAATTTTGTTTAAGTCTATCAAGATGYGGTGCACGACGCCCAAAGGTTTCTTATTCTGTAGTGGAAAATACTGGAAAATGAGTGATGAGTCAAATTAGGCAGTTGACAGCAACTCTTCTTTTCCAAGCAYTCTGTCTTTAGATCTGTCAATAAAAATAAAATTGCCTTTGGTAACTCATGGCATGGAAGAARGGCAAATGTTAGGATGACATAGCTGCTAAAGCAAGATTTGAGACTTTTTCTGAAAGTACACATCCTGGAAATGCCTGCAGTGCAATTGGAAAAAGAGTGTTATGCCAAATTCCATGATCTGTTAAAAAGTTCTGACCCCAATGGTAGATCAAAAAAGATGTTCAATCCATCAGAAATACAGTTAATTGAATAATCAACTTTCCTCCGTATCACATTTGTGTAAAATCACGTCCCTTTTGTAGCAAAACTGTTTTTTGTGAAGAACATCACAAGTTGTGGGACCCCGTGTTTTGGCTGGGGCCCAGGGCATTAATTAGTGACAAAATGGAGCTGAATTAGCGTTGTCTCATCCTAACCCAGTCCTGCAGCCCAGGAAACCCAGGAAATCTGTCCATAAATCTTTTKTGTCCCTGCTAAACTAATTTGCCCCGCTCATCATTTGCCAGGATGCCATGGCAGGGTGATTCTAAGAGGTATTGATTTGAAATCRTGACATTTTGTAAGGGAAAGAAGCAAAAGAACTACAGAGCAAGAAAGATAAAACTATGTCACTGGTAAGAAACTAAGAGCTTTTAGTATAAGCAGTAAAAATTTATTAAATTCAGGTTATGATGTGTTTAAAATCACCCAAGAAACCCCAACTTGTTGTGTTGTTTAGACAAGTGGTCTCTTGGTTTTAACGTAATTAGTTAATAAAACAACAACACTAATGAGATGTTAGACTAAACAAAGTCAGTCACAAGTCTCTCTAATTTCCTGAGAGAATAAAACATCTAGCTTTGTCCTCTGTGTTACTAAATACATACATTTGGAAGATAAAACAAATATTCCCTGTCTAAGCTTATAATACGTGGCAAGATAAGTGACAAAAACATGACAGTACAAGAACTGATGCCTATCCATCACAATTCCTCCTTAGCCAACTGGCAACACATGSAAGAAATCATGGTAATTTATGCATATTTTTCATTATTGAGATGTGAATATAAACCAGGTTTTTGCATTGAAATCTTTCATGTTGGAACACTTAATACACACGTTAGAGCACTGTTACTAAGAACTTTCTGTGACCAGCTGTGTGACTCTGGAATGTCACATAACTTTAATCACCGGATAACGAGGCACCRTTTTCAGTGAGATTTTAACTCTAAGAAATTGCTCCCTAGGGGAGTATAATAAAAAAAAGTAGCATGTGTTTTCTGAAGATCAGTGCTGAACAAATAAGAAATCTACAACAATCAATGAATATTCAAAGTCCCAACTAATTTGTAAGTCTTAGGAAAAATAAACACATGCCTCTCTCCCTCCTTCCCCCACCCAACCTACTGAAAAACCCCAAATAAACACCCAAAAAACCCAACTCTGAAACTCTTAGGTAACACAAGGACGATTATATTTTAAAATACCTATATTTCCAAGGTAGTGATTGTAGTTTTAGAGTAAGCAAATACTTCCATTTTAATTTTTTTATCACCTTTATTCCAAAAGGAAGTGTTAGTTACCTGCAGTAAATTAAGATTGGAATTATGCTTACTTATTAAAACTAAAATGTGTTAAGAATTTAATTATATTAATGAACTGCTGAGCCTCTTCTTTCTCCTTTCCTCATGAAAAAAGCAAGTAAAGCAAAACTCAAGAACTGATGTGGAAGGAACTCTGATTCACTGCCCTGGCTTAATGAAACCTTTACACTAGACYGATTAGAAAGAAGTAACTGGATTTCATTTTATGCTTAACTTTATGGTTTAACAATCTACATTCAAATTTMCACCTTAATTAACCCAGAGTATGAATGTCAGGAACATCATAAATATTTACCAAAAAAACCCAACAACTGATTTTTGACATGGACAAAATCAGAGTAGCAATGATATGGATATAGCAATGAATTAGGATTTGAAGAGTTGACTACCTAGCTGGCCAATGGTAGTAATCAAATAATTTCACTTCTCTACCCTATGTGTGCACTCACACAACAGAAACTCTTTTGACTTGTTTATACTGTTTTATAAACATGCATCCAGTAAATCAATTTCATGAAAATAATACTTGTGGTTGGCTAACTGGAAATTAGGGACAAATTCTCAAAATCATGATAAAACTGTATGGGATTTTGTTTCGAAACTGCCCTRCTGGTGACAACAGAAACTCTAGTTCCTTGCAGGTGAATCTGAGGTCTCAGCACTGTATCAGGTTTCTTTTCTAACTCTGTCCTTTGAATCATACTTTTGGATTACTCTTCTACTTAGTTTTAAGAATAATTCCTGTGGTACATGTCTGCGTTTATTAGCGTAGCAATCATACAAAAGCCAGGAAAGCTGAGGAGTTTACCTTTGAAGAGCACTGAAATAATTGTTAAAAATACTGGAATATTGGATAAAAGTCTCTCAGGATTTGTACCAAGAGAGTAAAATATCTTTATCTTTCCAGCATGGCTACTTTGTGTTTCTTCTTCTGCAAGAGGCAGTGAAAAGTGTTGGCACTAACTAGGCCAACCTTTGTGCAGCAATTTCCCACTCAGCCTTTCTGGCAGCCAGTTTTCCAGACTCTTTCCTTCTGCTGGAAATGGTGTTTTACAGTATTTTACAGCTGTCCCAAAGGCCCCTTGGGACTCCTGGCAGTGAGGTGACCTAAATTTCCAATATGCATAGGGCATACAGTTTGATCCACAATGAGCTCAAACAATGTGTTTAATGCCCACGTTCATCCTCTTGAGCGATACAAAGAGTAGGAARGCAAAAATCATGCTAAGCCTCTCAAAAATGGAACAAAATTTTAGCATATTTTGTGAGGGAAAATGTAGATGAGAGGCCTAATGAAACATGGTTAAAAGGCATGCTTCACAAACGAGTTGGACAAACATTTAGAAAATATTGTGCATGGACAAATGGATGTTATTTCCAATTTGAAGGTCTAGTCATGACTTACTTTGAAAATAACATGCTGCTGTATATAAAACTAAATCTCAGGAACAAAAAGTCCCAAGTCCTTTAACTGCTGCTATAGTCACGTGTTTTGCTACTGCAATATTGTCTTAAATGGAATTCACTCTGTTAACGATTGTGTAGCCTTATTAATATAGTTAATGAATTGATTTTATTGTYAAGATGCTCAATGCAACCTACAAATAACATCATGAATATTTAATCAGCCATGGATCTCAGTCAGCAGATCCAAAAATCAGTCAGTCATATCAGATCAATTTTCATAGTTCCTTTGCATGCTCTCATCAGTTAGTTGTTGAATTAAAGATATTTTGTCATTTCAAGAACTCACWGAGACTTTCTGTAGGAGGAAGAGTTCCCAGCTCTGCTCTTTGACACCCCTGACTTACACATCTGCCTGTTCTTGTTTTGGTTGCTTTCAATCTACTTTTCCCCCTCTGAAGAGAGAGGAGCTGAGAGCTCAGCTTTACAGATTTCCAATTTCTCTGGCACAGAGTTGCCAGTCCAGCCTCCCCTGTAGCATGGGGCCCATTAGAGGCTCGACTTTGGAATTACTCCTTCTGATAGTCCAACAGTTCTGCTCAGGGCAAAGCAAATGAGTTCTGACATTCCCTCCATCAGCCTGCTACRCATTTTTTATCTTGAAGTCCAGAATACATACATTATACTCTGCAAGAGATGAGCTTTTTTCCATAGAATGTGTTATCTGCTTGCAGCCTGCTAGCAATGTTAATGACTCTGCTGATCCTTTGAATTCAGAGAACTGGAAAGGCAGGATCCCTTCAGATCCAGCCATTACAACACAGGCCTCCTGTTCTCTCAGGGACCCGTTTTAGATTTCACAATTATACCTCTTTTGAAAGGAAAAAGCCCCATGTTTTGTACCACATTCTATAATTACATAGTAGCAAGGAAATTGAAAAAAAAAATCCCAGGATCTCACCCCATTTATGAATAAGAGATCATAGATAGCCAGGGTTTGATCCATTTGAATGAGACACTCTTGCCCTTCTCTGAACACAGCATAATGTCATGAAATTTTTAATAGAACAACAGAAAACAAAATTCTGTACAYGACAATGGAAACATCTTTAAAATATTAAGAAGGAGAGGTGCTTGCTGAGATGCATTTTTAAGTTTCTAGAGATTTTAGCTTACATAATCTTTGGAAAATGAATACGTTAAACATGAGAAACTGACATATATAGTCAAACYCACTGAATATGAAGCTTTTTTATGAAATAATATAACAGGAGGACTACTTAGAAACTTATAATTGCACCATAATTTTATGACTGAACGCCAGAGACAATAGTGGTGACTACCACTACCCTCACCTGTGATGGGCAATTTTATTTTAAGCTGTTTTTTGAAGAAAGCAGAAACAGAATTTGATTCATTCCATATATATATATATATATATAAAAATATAAAATTTTTTGTGAGTAGCAAACCACGGCATTCCAAGGCCTCGTTGATGTTTTTTGTGAATTGCCTTCCAGAATCCATATGTCTATTGAGTTAATTCATCCTAGAAATTCTTGAATACTGTTGGTATTTTTTCTTCTGCTTCTGTTCATCTGAATCACTTGGAAAATTGAGCTGAAATGCACTTTTTCAGGAAATTGAATAGTTTTAAAGGCACGGTGAGGAATTGGCAGAAGGTGTTTTCTCATGATGAAAATAYTGTTTGACTTCTAGTTTTGCAGAATTCTGTGAGCCCAGAAATGCAGCTTTGAACTTTAAATGAAGTTACTTTACCATTGGATACACCACCACTTAAGTGCTGTAATCCAAAAAAGTCACAATTCTTGAACATTAAATGCAACCAGTGAAATTTAAAAGGATGGTATCCAGGATTTTGACAGAAGCAGTTTTGCTGACAAGTGCTCAGTAGTGCTATGCTAATAAATATGTAAATTCTATTGTATTTTTAGCTCATTTTACTGCTTAACTTTCTTTAAAGTATAGATTCACTTGAGATACCCTTTTCTTAGACTTCATAAACTTAAGAATACATTCTGTTCTAAAAATAAAGTGCAGAAACTTCAGTTTTCTAATAAAGGCTGTTCTTTCATGATTTTTTTTTTTTGTCTTTGTTTCTCTATCTCCTTGGAATTGAACAGGATGTATTTAAAAAAAAAAAAGAAACTTTTGACTGAAGGCATGTGTATGCCTTTCTCTGAGAAGGTCATTGAACATAATCAAACCACTGGGTTTCTGAAAGCTGATCTATTGCAAATAGATAACAAAACTATATTAGTAACAATGCTCTCTGCAAGGTGACTGAGAAACTTGGCTCTAAATGAGGACAGAGATTTGCCCTGTAATCCTTGCAGCGTGTTCCACTGAATAAGGAGTCAAGCAGGATGACTTAAAATTGGCTTTGCAACTTTGAAAAGCTGCGCTCTATTTAGGGGGAAAAAAAAAAAAAGTCTATCTATTGAGTATATTTATGGACAAATCTATGACTAGAGTTTTTGGGGCTTTTTTTAAGTGAAATGGAAATGATTTGGTTCCACTTACAATTTTCAACTAAGCCTTTTAAAAATGCTTTAGAGAAACATAATCTATTCCACATCATTARTGTATTAATACAATAAATATGTTTCCAAGTAATTTTCTTTACCAGTTGACAATTCTGATAAAGCCATTAAAAGTTATTCAAAGTAAAAAAAAATCTGGTATTGATACCCTTTAATAATATCTAGATTTAGCATAAAATCAGTTAGTCTTTTGTGTTTATGCAAGTATAAAAATGAAACCAAGTATTTTAGTATTTAGCTTATTTCAATAATGTTCAACTAGAGTTTAAAACTACAACAGGAAAATATTTAGTCATTCATAAGTTAATTTGGCCTTTTAAAAGTTTTTATTACTCTTTAGTTAGAATGTCTTTAAAATGTAATATTTCCTCAAAATATGTTTCATAATTGTACGATTGTACACATACTTTTGAGGTTTGTGTSTTTAATTTCTTTCAGTGTTTGTGTTGTTTTCCCCCATGAATGTGGCTTTTGTGTTTTTGTTTTTCTCTTTTTAGACCAAATTTAGTGCAAAACAAGCAGAACAGATACTGGAGTCTTTCATAAAGGAAAGTGACAATATTTTTCAAGTTATTTCAACATAATGATAGGGTAAACATTTTCAAAAAATATCTTTGCTGTAGTTTTAAGCAATATTTTGAGGTGTATTTCTGAGTGTTTTCTCTAGGAAGGCTGTAGAATTCTACTTTTCTTGCAAATACAAGGCTGTAATTTGTCTGACTTTTTTTTTTTTTTTCTGTTTTCCATCTGCATACATTAAATGAATGGCTCTYCATTTTGCAGCTGAGGGAAGCACAACTTTGGATGAAAAATGTTGCCATTAAAAAAGAGGGAACAAATTGCATAAATTATAAATGACCTGTAGAAACTGAAATGTGCTACCACATTACCCTGATTATACATGCATGGGGTTTTTGTCATTAATCCAACAAAATAGCATGGTAACCTGTGGAACTCATGCAGATACGGATCTTTTGGTAGAGAAATAGAGCTCCAGATGGGTTTAAATTTGTAAGATTGCATTATGCTTTACAAGGAGGAAAAAGGTGGACTGAATTCCTGAGTTTATACTGTTAATTTTACACATCTGCACAGTTGTGTTTTGCTGTTGGTTTCTAAAAGTTTGTCTGTTATTGAAATATTAAAAAAAAAAATAAGATGCTTCTGTTTATCTCTGAGCTAGCACTTGAGATTGCACTAGATTTATAAGGATTGCTATAGGAAAAGAAATCTGCTTATTGCAGCCTCTCTGTGTCAAAGAATTTGGCTAATCTGAAGCTTAGGAGGTTTTCAGTGCCTGCTTGCATGCTGAGACATTTCACAATTTCAGATTGCTGAATATTTATGCAACAATAAATCTTATGAATAAATTAATATGTAGCTATTATTAAGTGGGTTTCATTTTTGAGTATTTTTGGGATTATTATTAGGACACAGAGAATAATAGGTCAGGCCTCAGACTCATCTGCCGTACTGTCCTGTTTCTAGTGTTGTACTCTAGGAGCAGGTAATAAAAGATTTCTCCAGAATTTTCTCACAATCTCTATCCATCTATAGCTCAGGAAGTTAAAGACCTGTATTCTTCTTCCAAGAACATCTTCAGATACCTTTTAAAATTGTGGRAAATGCAGTAATACTCGTTAGCTAGTGAGGGTTCAGCTGAGCTCTCCAGTGTGTGAAGAGCTGCACCTCTGGAGTCTGTCTTCAACATTTTTAATTTTTTTTTTCTAGTTTCACATAATGCCCCTGATTCTTATGCTGAAGGATGGACTCAACAGTTGCTGTCCTCCTCCTTGCCATTCGTGACTTAGGTTGTCTGCTGTCGACTCTACATCCTGTGATCTCTTTTCCAGGTTTAAGATTCACAGGGGTATTTGTTGTTCTTCACACTGTAGTTGGTCACCTTTTCTATATTTTTTTCTGTACATGCATCCTCTTGAGATGCAGAGAAAACCAAGGTTCCCTGCATCCAGGCTGTGGCTGTGTACTGACTCGTGCAGGCTACCACTGAGGCAGCTCCTCTCTTGTCCTCRGGGCTTATGCTTACAAATCCCAACACCAGAAATTGCTTTTTTTTCACCAAAGGCTGATGGAATAAATGCCCAAACTCAGGTTCCTCCATGCTACATTTCCCTGATGCCTGACTGAACTGGGGCATTCATCTGCAGTGATTATCCTCTGCCATGTTAATGCTGACTCATCTGGAAAAGTGAGAACTTTCTTTTATGTTCTGTAGATAGCCCTTGACTGTACTGACACTAAATATAATTAAGTAGCCATAACTAACTTTGTAATCTCACTTTTGCTCCATTTTCCAGGTAATTTCTGACAACTTTTGACAGCAGTTCAGTGGGCTTGTTACAGTTCAGGGAATGTTAATGAATGGTATTTTCAAAGAAAAGGCTTTTTTTGTTTGTTTTTTCACATTATATTTTAACAGATGAAGCATCTCACATTCTGTAAGTGATAGGCACTGAGATTTTTTTTTTTTGATTTCTCAAAAATAAATTACTCCCTCACGACACTTTTAACCAGTAGCGTTCTTGATACACTTCTGACATATTTCTTTTGGCAATGTCTCTCTGAATACTTGAAAGTTGGACTAAAAAAAAAAAAATCTTTAGTTTTTAAAATAGTGTTACCAGGACTATCAAACTAGGATATTTTTTGCACCACCCCCAAGCTCTTTATGTCAGACCAGGATTCGAGAGTGACCTGAGATGACTCAGTTTGTTCACTGATGTTCCTGAAGTGTTGAGTGTCTCCTTGTGCTAAAGGGAGCTGTCAGCTACTGCTGCTGGAGCTACCTGCCTTAACAGGCTGCTGGACCTTCCCCAGTTTTAGGGGTTTCTCTGCTGGTTTTGAGCTWCAGGGGAAACACTTCTGTTTCCCATTAACAGAGCAGTAGCTGTGCAGCTCAAGGGTAACTGGAAGATAGCAGGACTTTTGCACRGTATTTTGGAGGAGAAAATAATTGTCTTTATACTCTTAGAAAAGGYTTATGGCTTAAAGTTTTTGGCTTCACCTGTTTATGTTTAGAGTACAACTTCAGAACAACCAGTGCTACATCCTAACTCTGGCATATCAGTAAATTGGCAAATGGTGACTTCAGGGTAGGGGACATAATGCTAATCTCAGGTCTTTAATATGCCTATAATARCAAGAATACTTACTTGTTGTTTTTTGGGTTTTTTTCCAGTACCTTTTTCATGTTAGAAGAAAATGCAGATATCTGGGAAAGGGAAGAGGCAAATTACCAGAAAAACTCAGATCATGAAATCTGAGTTACTAATGAAAACTGAATAATGTGAAATGTACCCGTGTTCATGAGCAGCTTTTAATGTGTTCATAGAAAGTGAAATCAGCTTTGTCCAATTGAACATGCTTCATTTTTATTTTTTATATATGTGTTAGTGAGTTGTAATCCTTCCCTCACCCATTCCTGCATATGAAAAAGAACCCCTGGGAAAAAGAAAAACAAACAAAACCACCCAAATTTGTGGCTAGTAAATAATGGCTGCTTTTAATTAATGGTATTAATCTTGGATGCATTGAGTCCACATGTCTCTTGGGAAATATAAAAGGAGAGCTAAACTACTACGTTCATCGCATAAAAGAAATCCTGAAACAACTTCTGTCATTTTTAACTTAATACTTTGTCATTTTTCTTAAACTTGATTAAAGATAAGCATTTATAAAATAACATAACATTTAAACTTYTAACAGTTTCAAAGGTAATTGTGGATTTTAATGGTTTTTCTTAATTAAAGGAATGGTTAGTTGTGCCTGTTTTCAGTAAATTAATTAAACTTTTAGTCATTAAGCAAAAAGTTAATTCATTATTGAAGGATATAGGAAATTTGGCATTTGAGAGGGCTCTAACACTCTAATCTATCACTGATAYTCTGGAATGACATGTTTGAAGCCATTCTCGATAGTATAAAATATTATAGAAAGGGCCTGGTGACTAACTAGGGGTGCTTAAAGCATTTTGGTTTGAGTCATCATSTCTGATTTGAGAAACTAATAACTGGTTTTAGGAAAATGAAATAGGTTCCTGTTGATATGTTAGTGTAAAACTTTTTTAAAAAGTGAAAGCTAATGAAAATCATGTTCTCCGCACTGATTTGGGGTGCTAAGATCCTTTTASTCTCAGGAAGAAAGCATCAGAGCATTTTAGCACTGCAGAAAGGCCAGGTTTTTGAGCATTGCATATGAATGAGTAACTTGATTTTATTTCTCTGCTGGACTTAGCCTCAGATTTTGTTTTGACATGTAGTTGCTCTGTTTCTTTTACTGTAATTTTGTATAAAATACATTTGTCCAGACTTCTAAAACTGGAGTGTAAGGTTACTCTTGGAARGATTCTTTACTCAGTGTCCTTCTCTTTTCAGAGACAGGGGCAAGTGAATCTCACATATTTTGCATATTAATAAAAAAGTAGAGCCCATCATAATCAATGTTCTTGTTGTACCAAAATTCCTATGGTGCAGTAAAAAAAAACAAACCTGGAATTATTAGAAGTGTTTGTTTGGGTTTTTTTTATGATTGACAATTTTTTTTAATCAAACTTATGCAAATCTACTTGTTGCAGAGAATTAAAATTCCTTTTTTTGTTTCCTGGAAATATAAAATCTCTACACTTTCTGACATAATGAGGTGTTCTGTCCTTAGCTGCAGGAAAGCAGAGTGTGACAATGTGGCAGCACTGACCCTGTCCCTGGTATCAGGGTTGTAATTCCTGCAAAGACTCATGTGAAAGAACACATAAGCCTGGGAGAATGTGCCCATGCACAGTTATCTTTGGTCATGTAATCATTTTTTTGGTATCTGCTTTAGATCATGGTCATGTAGCACTTCATGTTGGCTTTGATCAGGATATGAAAGTCTTTATCAAAACTCTATAATCCAATTTATTCCCGTGTTTTCCTAAAAGTGGCTGTATTGGTTGAAATATCACCTTTAAGAAGTGAAAGTTAGGTTTGAAAAAAATATGGAGACTTCTGTAGCCATTGCTTCTGCATTTTCTGAATTTGAGAGAAATGCTTCAGGATGCTTACTATAGAAGAAGTGCTATCATAAAAAGCAGCTTTCCAAACAGACTAGATTTTAAATTTCCTGCTAATCTGTTTTCTGTGGCAGCAAATCCTCATAAGGTTGGATGTTTACACGATCAGCTCCAATTTTAACCTCTGCATTTTTGTTAACACCGGGATTCTACAMGATGGGGCTGCTTTCAGTTCAGTGTCAGATAGCTGTATGAGTTTAAGATAATGATTAAATATCTCACAGGGGAAAAAAAATGGTTGCCTGAATACCYATCTTGTAAAATTTAATGGTTTTTCCTTTTACAATATTACATTATTGGCTGTAGTAGATTGGGACAACTTTGATGGAGGAATTGCACATAATTAAATTTTCATGTGTGATTCGAAGTGAATAAAGATTAGAAGGCTATTTAAGAGGTGCTGSAACTGTCACACCATATCAGTAAAGTCTGAAAGATGGAGCACAAAAGTACTGATTTAGTGCAATATGTCACATTATTATAGTGATAACCACAGGGAATATTGCATGGATGGGTGAGTGCCTATGCATATGAATATTTGTGAAGATATTCTATTTTATCTTAGAATTTTAATCTCAGAATGGGTAGGGGAATTGGATCCACAAGATGCATTCAAAAGTTGTAATTTAATAATCTGTTTATTTTAATAGCATACTAAGAAACCTTTGCTTTACCTTTGTTTCTCCAGGCTTATTAATACTTCTGTGTCATGGACATCTATGAAATATTTGTATGCTTTGGGAAATATTACATTTTTGGGGAGATCTGACCTATTTGTCAATTCAGAGATGAGGGCCAGGAGTCTGGGTGACTCTGAAAGTGCAGGGGTCACACCTGTTAGCTCCAGACTAGAACTGCCTGACCGTGGTTCAGCTCACAAGAGCAAAGGTAGGCCCAAACCRTGACCACTGCTCTTCAACTACTCTCATTTTGTATTTCTCTTGCAGAGATAAGCAGATATTTATAGGAAGATTGGTATGAATCTATCAGAAATTTCTTTGTTTTATCTTTTGGGGGAAAAAAAAAAAGTATTGAAGTCCAGCTTAAAAAATCCTTGAAAATACTTACCAACTGTTTTCTTTCAGTGAAAGATTGCATTGGATCCAAGTGATAGGAAGGCAGATAATTTAAATATATATTAGTAATAACCCACGTATGTTGGAATAACCTGCAGCCAAGAGGCACTAGTGAGATTTGGCTGCCCCTCTCGTGCTTGAGATCAGAGAAACACCTTCCAACAGCTGTGAAGCAGCAAATGAAATACTGACCATGTTATTGTGTCATTTAATTTGTAATGATGTTGAATACTTTTGAAGCAGTGGACAAGAGATGTGGCAAAATCCAATTGTGTCACTCCTTGTAATCTTAGAAAATAAGACAAACCACAACATAATGAGAATATAAAAGGTTAATGTAGTTTTTGAAAACTAATGAACAAGAACATATTGTGCCATAAGATTCTTGTCTCGCAGCCTGGCAGGGTTTGTGGATTTTTTTTTCTGTGTAGCTGGAGCCAATATACATGTCCAGCATTAAATAATTTATGAGACTTTCATTTTATTTTGCTTTCATAGGATGAGCTAAACTTCGTTTCAGAAACAATATCAAGTTATTAAAAAAAAAAAAAATCCAAACCAACTGGGAAGTTGATTTGGACCCAGGTGTTTCTCCAGTATGTAAAATATGTCAGTTCAAGGTTATGSTTTGGAATTTCATTTCCTTGGTCCCAAATCCAAGTGGAAAGGGTAATCTTGTTGTACCATTTGGCTCCAATGAAAACCAGCAGGAGTTTTTGTGGGTGACTTTAAGGGAGTGAAAACTGGACTTTGGAWAGCATCTGAGTCAGAGGAGCATAAACAAGAGAGAAAATCACTCATCCATGTACCCAGCTCTGCTTAAAGGAAGGCTTTGAATTTTACATGAAACAAAGTATTTGCCTGTGTTTTCACTTCTTGAAATGCCCAGCAAACAATTCTGCTAGAATAGCCAGTGCTATTTCTTATTATTTCCAGCTTCCAGCTACCTTTTTTTTTTTTTTTTTTGGCATTTATGCTAGAAAAAACAGCAAAAGGCAATTCTGACTCAGTAACTCTAGTAGCAGGAGTAGAACTAAAGTACGAAYAAGTAAAAAGCATTGAAGTTAAAGTTTTAGGTTTGGGATTCATGGGATTTGCTGAAGTTTGTTTGTTACCTGTGCTCTAGAAATAAGCAAAAATTTGTTTTGATTCTGACCCTGAAGTAACTCCCAAAAAGGGAAAAGCAGAGGAGCTTTTTAATTTAATAAAAACTTGCAGGTTCATTTAAATTATTTGGAAATGCTTTTGATGCAGGATTTCCTTCCAGTAACTACCACTAGATGTTGATGTTCCTGTAGGTCTGGGTTCAGTTACGTTATCCCAGCTTCCTCCTCCCCATTCTTCACCCCAAATGGTGGAGGAGTTGCTTTTTTATGTGACTCCAATATATGAAGTCACCTCCATGAACACATGCAGTCAGTCTTGTCACCACAGGAACCTTAGAGTCATAGAATTTCCTCTTGTCTTGTTGCCTGGGAGCAGAGACTGACCCCCACCTCATTACAACCTCTTGTTGGGACCCCCCGAGCATCCTTTTCTTCTTTCTAGGAGTGGGTCTCCTCTCTGATCCACTCCAAACATCTTCCCCGTGTCTAGTTTGTCATACTTAGAAAAATTCAGAGCAAGAGAATGCTGCTATTTCTCTATTATTGGTTCATAATCTGGCACTTTAATTTAAAAGGTCATATTTTATATCATTTAGGTTGCCTTTGGTATTTTAAAATATGTAGCCTGTGCATTTGTGTATCAAAAATTAGGGCAAAATTGCACGTCTATATTTTCAATCATATCAGCAATAAATTGCAAAAGTAAGCAAAGTTTGGAAGCCAAGCTAGAAGTTGAACCAAATCTGATTCCAGATTTACTTTTCTTGAACCAAAAGAGACGAAAACCGAATGTTTTACCGGTTTAAATCATAGACAAGGAGTGTTCATTCTTTGGTTTCATCTCTTTTCCTTTGAGATGAATGGCTTCAACTCCTGCTTTTTCCCCCCACCAAATGAAAAGCAGATTACAGGTTTCTTTTTTTTTTTTTTTTCAATGAGACTGGTACATTTTTCTCACTAATCTCCCCCTCTGGTTGCAAAATTAGAGAGGACAGTATGTGGAGCCTGAATTTACCTGTTCTCTTGGTTAGCACAGAGAGCATCTGTTGAGTTTTTATGGACCTGTGACCCCAGTGAAAGCAGGAATCACAGCCAACAGAACAATGCCTTGTAGGGCAGTTGTGGCTTTCCTTCTCTTTCTTACCAGTATTGTTTAATAAAAAACTTTGAATGTTTGTCATAAATATTGGTTGTTTCTTTGATCTGCTGCTCATCAAGGTGTGTGCTGGATGGATGTCCTCTCTCCATTACAGCTGCTGTAAACTTTCAATAGTAACAGCAAAAATGAACAACTCTGTGCTAGAAACTCCTACAATTGAATGTAGCATTGTAGTCTCCTCCTATCTTTGCAATCAGTTTCTATCTCTTGGTGCATTAACTTGTGGTGCACCCAGCATGGCCATTGGTTCTGAGGACTTTGGGGTATTGATGTTCTGTCATTCCAACTTTAGATTTGGTCTAACAGTTGTTCTTGTGGTGTTTGTCATGGTTTTGTTTAAATAGTGAGRCAGTTTCCTAATTTACTGCAATTTGAGCCTTTAACACAGGAACAGGGTGACACCAGTGCAGCAGCAGTTTCCTCTAATCCTTGGCAATATGTCCCCACAATTGCATTTACACAGGAGAAAAATGTGAGGCATTTTTACTGCTTTTTTTGAAATGTCAGGGTACTATGGCAACTTGTGTATGAATTCAGACATCCCCCAATAGCCATTCAATTGTAGGCATATTTCTGGATCACTTTGGGGAATTTTTGTGATACGACAATGAATCTTTAACCTCATTCATTCACATTTTTAGTGAAATTATATTTAGCTCAGTCCTGTTTGGATCATAAGGGGAATGCCCACGTTGCAYGGTTCCATTGTTGTTGCTTTAAATCCCAAATAAATCAAAGATTGATATTCTTTATCCATTGTAGAGCACTTCAGGTCACTCCTTACATGGATTCATTCAGTGCATTATTGTTGCTATTACTGTTATTGCTATATTGGCTCCCAGGCTGGTTTTTTTTGTGTCCCTGCAGGCACAGAATCTTCTCCAGACTCATAGCTCTAATGTGTGTGAGGGAAAGAGCATCTCACCAGTGAGGAGAGCATGTGCCTGGCAGCATGTTGAGAGGTCTGTAGTCCCTGAGTAGAGAAAAATAAGGGTAATTTTCTGGGACCACAGCTAGYCTGCTTGGTGGAGGAAAGAAGCAGAGAGATAACAAGGCAGTAGGCCAAGAGCAGCAGGTTGAAATCTGGCTGGAGAGGGGTGATTGATTAGGAGCAAGCTGCCAAAGGGTGATGGCACACAGCTCGTGGGTGGTGCTGCTGCAGCAGGAGCTGGAATGAGCAGCACGTGTAGGGCAGGGATGTGTGGTCAGCCCTGTCACCTGGCAGGGCTGGGACTCTGCTGGGGAATGGGGACTCCACCACGGCTGGGAGCGAGGGGCAGCAAAGTGACACAGCTTTCTCAGGAGGGCTGTGTGGAATTCCAAGGACGTGGCAAGGGCAGGGATCGCAGAGTGCTGCCAGCGTCAGCTGTGCTCCCTCCTAAATTTGYGTGGCACAGTGCATTAGCAGGCAGCTGAGAAGTGGCAGCAGACATGTCACAGCAGACGTTCCTTCTAATCTCCTGCAACCTGGGCCAGCTTCCCTCACTCAAACAGCTGAAGTTCTGGCTTTCAGAAATTGAGAACAGATCTTTTTTCCCCAAAAAATTAATTTTGAACTTGAGGGTGCAATATGTATGCTGCTGACCTGAACATATGTTACAACCTGATAGTAACAGAATCATCACTCAGCATCACTTCACAAATAAGTGTGCTGCTTAATCTTTTTTTGCCAAATCATGGCTCCTTTAGGACTGCCTTATCACTCTGAGGCATTGCCTCTTCCTCTGTTGCCATTAACTGTCCTGAACTATTACATTCCCAGAAAAAACAGCTATAGATTCAGGTAGGTGAGCTGCTGAAGCTGGATGTGGAGGGAATTTGAATGGCCACATGTATTGCCACTTTTCCCAAGTAGTTTAAGTAAATTTGACACAGCCCTCTATGAGAGTACTACATGTAATGGAATTCCATTAGGACAGTAAAATAATAAAATATCAATCATAATTGTTTCTCCTGGATTGGAGTGAAAGAAGTTGGGAGATTATTAATATAATTTCAACAGCAAATGCTCAGCAGACACCTGGATATCAGTCATTCACGTAAGAGTGCAAGAAAGGTGTAATTCGAGTAATTTGAACTATAGGAGCAGAGAATCATCTCATTCTGGCTTTGTGACTTTTTCTATATGTTAGTGACATTTATAAAAGCTATATGATGGTTGAACTTTCAAATTGGTTTCTGATGTAAAGGCTTTAAATTTTAAGGTAAAATAACATTGCTGCAGGATGGAATCACAGTCAGCAAAATCCRCAGAGCCAGATACACAGGCACAACATTTCATTAGCAGGACAGGAAAATTCCCTTTGTGTCGTGGGGATAGGCCACCAGCCAGAGGCAGAAGGACTTTATAGCTGCTGCCTCAACATATCTATTGGGAAGATGGCTAAAACCTAATCTGAAGCTCATCTCATTTACTTGGACCCTTTTCCCCCSTGCAAGAGCACCAAATGTCTTGCTCAGAACTGCCTGGCAGCGGGGCTTAAGTCATGTAGGTCTAATGGAATCTGTCCTGGTAGGTTTTTTTTTTCATCAGAGCTCCACTGCAAATATATTGGGGAGCTAATATAACTTGTCACGGAGTCTAAGGTGCAGTCACGGCAGTGATGGCAGCATGTTTTAGAGCTGTCCAAAATAAACTTTAAATTAGCTTGCTCAGGTAGAAATAGTAATCTGTGGCAAGATGGTGCTCARGACAGAAAAATGTTCCTAGTTCTTGGGTGGAAGCAAATGTGTTTTTTCTAATACAACGATTATTATCTTGCTGAATATGGATTTACACCTAAAAAAGGTGGGACTGAGTTGTTTGTACCCAATGGAGTTGCATGCAGCTTTGTACTCTGGCCAAGTATTTTCCTGGATGATTCATAACTTATAATGTGGGACACCATTCCAAGTTAAATTAAGTTGTATTATTGCGGCTTCAATTTAAAAATATGTTAATTTACAAGTGTGGATTTTTATGAGGGGAAAAAATCCTGGRTTTTAGCTGATCTGTTAGTGACTTAAATCTCTCAAACCACTAAGCCCTGCATAATCTTAAGAGCAGTAGCTCTGCATTCAATTTGTTACTTCACAAGTCAGCATCTTCTCCGAGTATTTGAGGAGGAATTATTTTAATGTCAGCTAACATGGAATTGCTGCATGTGTAATCCCCAATCAGTAAAACTCACACATTTGCACACACGTGCCCAGCACACGTTTAGGAGGACAGAGCACGATTGCTGGGAAGTTCACAAGATTTTTCAGCAGTATTCTAACAGGTTGTCATCATCTTTGGATCATCCTATTCTYACAATATCTATTAGATTGCCTAGTGCTCACCTTGTGATGCTCTATTAGTCAAAACATCTCTYTGCCCATATATTCAAATGAACTCTAGAGGTTATTAACTTGCCCTTGGCAAAAAGATTTAGCTTTCTAGGGCAAATGCTTTTATAAATTCTGCRTGTGACAGTTTTATTACATATTGTAAATAGAGTACCCTGCCAGATTTTTATGACAGCCATCACTAAGTCATTCAGACCTTATTACTTTTCATCCCTTCACATACCTTGAATATCTTTTAATTTTTATTTTTTTTTTTCAATCTTTAACAGGCCTTGATTTGGTCAAGGCACTCTTTCTACTTTGATAGCAAATTTTATTTACTAACATAATTGTTCAAAACATTTTGTATTAAGCCAAATATTTTATCTTGCAGAAAATCAAGGCTGTATTTTAATTTGGCTCAGAAACAAATTAATTTGCACATTCYGCATTTATAGTAATAGACTCATTTAAGCTTGTACACTCTCTGCTAGCAGTTAATATAATAGTTTTTGTGCTCAGCTGCATACCTATCCAGGGTCTCACTATTTCTAACTGAATGAATATTCTGCTGTTACTGACTCCATTTTACATTTTGTATCTCAAAACAACGTATGTGTTGTGAAAAGGAGAAGCACATAATCCATGCTGGTGTGAAGACCTGCTCAGACATATCTAGTTACTGCATGTTTTGTCAACTCATTTCTCTGATCCAAAGGATGCTGTCAGGGAAGGAAAAGGAGCATTTGAAGAGGTTTTGTTTAGACATGTAGTTTATTAGTGATGGAAGTCTCACGTGTGATAGGCTTGGTGAGCACCAGCGATAAAAACAGCAGTTCTTGCTTCAGTTTTTCTCCCTGCTGAGAAGACAAACATTACAGAAGGAGGGCTGAGGCTGCCTGTGGTAAGGATACAGTAAAAGTGAAGAGTAATGATTGTCAAAAAGATGTAAGGAACACAGAAGACCAGGTTCCTAAAATTAATAATCCTTTTGGAAGGTTGCCTTCAGTAGTAATTTAAAAGACAGCAAAGCTCAGTTGTCAGAGAGCCGCCAGCGAGGGGGCTGAGCTGCCTGGGGAAGGACATCTCTCTGCCAGGGGAGGCAGCTGAGCCTCCCCCTCCAGCCATGGGCCTTGGGACAAGCCTCTTCTCCTGTGCCTTGGCAAACCAAGGCCCAGCTGTCCCTGGGGATGTCACATGAGGACAGGTTGAAGGTGGTGCTCAGTCACTGGCTAGTCAAAAATGAAAATGTAGATGGAGCTTCCACTTCCTGAAATTGGTAGGAAGGTGGTGTGGTGGGCTGCGAAAGCACGAAGGATCTAAGTCCCTCTTGGTTTTCTGCTGTCCTCTTACAACATGCAGTTCTAATGAATCCGAAAAAAAAAATCCTTTTAATAGAGACCCTTGAATTGGCTATAATGAGCACTTATTTCAAGATTCATTGTRTGTCATTCCTTTTTCTTAATGTTTCTGCAAGTGTATGAACTCAGATTCTTTTAAAGGAGAGAATCAGGTGATKTGCAGCTTTAAAGTTGTATATTTTGCTGTCTAGGCAACTTACAGTAGTTAGGTCACATTATGGTAATTAGCCTATTTATAAGTTAGCTAACGGAGTTCTTTGTTTTAAGCACAATAAATTCTAAAATTAGTGAATAAAGCTAGAAGCCCRTTTTCAGATCCATTTGGATGAAAGGTGCTATATAATTTTAAAGCTATTATAAATGATTGAAAGATGTTTTCACAACTGCTGCTAGATTGCATGGGAATGTGGAATAGCATTTCAAAAGATTTCAAAATTAATGTGGCTCTGGCTGTGCTCTGAAGAACTGCTGAACCTTCACTACAGCTTCCTTTTTGCCTGCTGCTGACTATGGCAGTGTTTCAGTAATCAGGTACTTATTTTCATGCTAACTTCCTTCACTTTCTGTCCTGAGTCTCCCAGCCCCTCTGAAAAAATATTACATTTTTTTAAATGTGTGTATATATACATTTGTCTACATGTATCTACACACACATTTCCACACCCCCATTTAATAAGGATTGGTTCTAAATAATCTGCATGGTTAGGCGTGGGGATCCAGGTATATCTTAGTGTCTCCACTGAGTGCAAGGACTACTCTAAAACTTGGAAACAAACCAGRCCTGTACATTATTACATGTTAGGATATACTAGTTATATTGTCATGGTAGAGATTATGTTTTCTGTTGCATTAAAAGCAGTTATTCTGGCTCCTTATTTATGTATGAACAACATGTTCTTCCGATAATGGTGATATTTGATTTTAAAGGAACTGCTAAGGATGCATTTGCTGCTGAATTTCTTAATTATATTGACCTAACATTTACTTTTAAATAAGCACTTTAAGAGATTTTTTCCATCTGTCAGATTTCTTTTTTTTTTTAAGTTGTTTTTGAAGTGTTTTGCTAGTGGAGAGAGATGCAGTTCTTTAATGTCTCCTCACAATTAAAGCTAATGGAAATATCACATTTGTGCTTAATGTAAAGTAGTAGCTCTAAATAATTAACTCTCTCTGGACATTTTGTAGATGGTAGAAATGAGTCTCTTCTGCCTAAAAAGTTGTTTCAAAGTTGCTATAAAAGGAAAATAAAAAGAAACTTTTGAAAGATGTTCTAAAACTAGGGAACAGATTTCACCAATAATTCTCCCTATGATAACCCAGGAGAGTCTCATTTGCCAAAGAAATCTTCTTTTTTTTTTTAAAGGACTCTTGACAACAGTAGTTAGTGGTGAATTCTTAGAGTTTCAAAAGCTATCTTGTAGTTAAACCTCCAGTTCTTGTTGGCTTTTTTTTTTTTTTTTTTTTGGTGGAGTGTCTCTCTGTTGGGTGTCTGCATCATTCTTGTGCTAAGCAAAGAACAGGAGAATGAGATCAAAGAATAACAACCAAGAAAACTAAACTGATTATGTAACCTGCACTTTGAAAACTGGTTAACCGAAAGATTTCTATTTTTTTTTTTAAGTTTCATTTCATTAACTCTTCMGCTGAGTATATTTTTATTTCCTTTACATTTCTAGCATTGTGAATACCTAGGGCTGAACTCAATAGAATTGTTACATCGTTTAATATAATAGGATGTGACGTGATGCAACTTGATATAGTGCCTGAAAATAGCAAGATACAATGCATTGCAGGAGGCATTTGAAAATTCTGAGCACTGSAGGTAGAAAATAGCCAATTTGAAATCTGGCACATGCATATCTTCATTTTTACTCTCTAATTATGCCATAAACAAGCCTAATTCACTATAGCGCTTTGAAGTAGTTGGCAATTATTCTTTTCAGACTAAAACATTACCTTAGGCAGCAAGAACTTCCCTTCTTCATACATCAACATGTTATTGTGTTAATGTGCTTATTATTGTACCATTTTGATTGAAAATGCTAATTATGATTGTTCCTGAACTTAATGTGATTTTTCTGGCTGACAGTGGCCATTTAATAAATGGGAACAACTTTTCACTACAAGAGCTATGAGTGTTTAAAAGGGAACTGCTCTTCTTTTTCAAGGAATCCAAACATTACTTCTCTRGAACAAAGCCTTGCTTCATCATACTTTTAATGACGCTCTAGGAGGGTGTGGTTATCCCCAAATAATCACACTGGTAAGGAATTAAAGGAAGTCTGTTCAAAGAACAATCAAGGAAATGAAGACGTTCATAAATAAGTAAAGGGCCAAGATTAGAACTCTTTTTTTTTTTTTTTT
>QVAJ01000013.1:4239070-4329568 GCA_003546035.1 Mixornis gularis | reverse complement strand
GAGTGACAGGACAAGGGGGAACGGCTTCAAATTGAGAGTAGGTTTAGGTTGGCTATCAGGAAGAAATTCTTCCCTGTGAGGGTGGTGAGGCCCTGGCACAGGTTTTCCAGAGATGTTGTGGCTGTCCCATCCCTGGAAGTGTTCAAGGCCAGGTTGGATGGGGCTCTGAGCAACCTGGTCTAGTGGAAGGTGTCCCTGCCCATGGCAGGGGGCTCCAACAAGATAATCTTGAAGGTCCMTTCCAACCTAGGCCATTCTATGATTAGCAGGGTAGAGGAATAATAAATGGAAGAAAATAGCTGCAAACTTTTATGGATGGACAAGACAGACTGGTGTTGATCTTACATGGGAAAGGCAATGCTGAATAAGAAGCTTTTTGGTCAAAAATCATCACTGTAAGGCTACTGGGAGTTTGGGGACAGAAGGAATTGGTRTTAGTATAGAGAAGATGAAAAATAYGCTGTTTAGCTAAAAAAGAATACAGGAGCTGCAGCYCTATGATCACAAAGACACTGAGAAGTTCAGGCTGCTGGAGATCTGAGTAGTGCCTCAGCAGGGTCCTCCTCTCAGCATTGATTACAAAAGGAGTTTTGGGCTACCAGGGTCCTAATTTAGACCTCTCATGCAAATGTTGAAATCTGCCAGGGGTTTGGGGTGGAGTCTTGCTATTTCTAGTTTTGTTCAGTCTTTGTGCAGTACAGCACCAGTCTGGGTTACTAAACTGTGATTACTTCTGGAAGTATAAATAATAGTAGTGGTTCCTGCTGTCATTTCAGATGCATTGCCAGCAATCTAAGGGCTTCAGTTTCTCCTTGATAGGAAAATGTGCATCATAAAGTAATACCATGGATGGGAGTAGAAAAGAAAATATATTAAGAAAACAAATTAATCTGCATTTAAAATAAATTATGCTGTACCTCAGCAAATTTTYGATAACTGTGGAAGCAAGATATCTGGGACACTTGTGGGATATTTTAGCTTTCCTTTATTACATATTTTTAGTTTAATACTGGTTATCAGTGCCTAATAAATGCACTGCCATTAGGTCTTGGGTGTGTGAATTATCAGCTGCATTTATTGCTACTGGTGTTTCCAGATTTGATCGTGAGTGAGGACTTCCTGGGACAGACAGTGTGGTGATATCAGCTAATGATCTCTAACTCCAGAGGAATTAAGGATTTCCAGGCCTCACTTGGTGAAAACCTCCTCTTTGCTTAGACTTGCTGAAACTCCCTGCTTGTATTTTTGCCTGGGATTCTTGCCAGGAGCGAGTGGCTGGATCAGCAGCCAGACCTCGCCCTCAGCACTTCCTCTGGTGGACCCTGTGCTGTCACATTTGGTTGTTCTCTGCTGCTGCCCCCAAGCACAGCCCTGGCAGGGTCAAGCAGGAGCAGAGCCCRGCCTGGTACAGCTCATTGCCCCCAGTGCTGCTCGGATGGAAGGCAGGAAGGGATGGAGCAGGACAGCTGTTCCCTTCATGGTGTCATAKCATCCCCCTATCACAAACTCACTTCCTTCTCCTACCTTTTAGTACACAAGTTTAGCATCAAGGCCTGGTGTTCTTGTGGGCTTTTGAGGACTATTCATTTTCAGACCCACACTGAGGGTGTGACACTATACCTAAGTGTATTATGTTACATTTTAGAGTGTTTCAAATGCTTTTATTCTACAAAAATTCAATTTGTCTCCACTGAGAAAAGGAAAGAAAATAAAATAAAGGTAAAAAGTCTGGGCAAAGATATATATGATTACACTGTTGGTGCAATTTTGCTACTATTTATAAAAAAAAGTGAATTTAATCTTTGATACATGGGAATTTTTAATATCACAAAAATTCTCTGATATGCCCTCCAAAAAATCTTTATATAAAAATTTATTTATATATATATATTTATGATTCTATAATAAATGCACCATGTAGTATTTGCTCTAATTAGAACATAACAATTCCTTTAGTTAAAAATTCCTTTAAATGCAAAAAACCGCCCCTCTCGATTGGTTAGGACAGTTGGCACATAACAATAGTTTATCTGATATATCATATATATGTCTGTTCCAAAATACACCTTGTGGTATTTTAGTTGTGGGCTATTATTTAAAAGGGAGATGAAAGAGTCCAAGCACTGTGTTGTGATTTCCCTCTTTGGTTTTCTAGGGGAACATTAGGAGTCATGTTCTCTCCTACCTGCTTATTTTGGAAAAGGTGATGGAAAACACAGAATTATTAATGAGAGGAGACACAGGGAAACCCACAGGTGCATAGTAATCTGTGTCACAGGTGACTTATGATGGGATTWCTTCTGCCATGCTCATAATTTCCTTCTGACTGTAAAGTGCTATCATATCCAATTTAAGACAATAAAATGGAATTGTACACATGAGCATCCGGTTGCCAAAGTTAAGACTGTGGATGAAATATAAGTGCAGTACTTACAATATGGCTTTCTACAGAGCCCCATCCAACCTGACCTTGCACATTTCCAGGGGTGGGGCATCCACAGTTTCTCTGGACAGCCTGTGCCTCACAGGAAAAAAATATTCCTATTTTTTTTTTAATGGTTAACCTATCTCCTTTTGTATTAATATCTTAAAATTTTTGAATTTATACTAAAGCAAACCGTAAAATGGAAAAATCTCTTAATTACCACTAAAATCAGTATTTTTATGTGATTTTCTTGGAAACAGTTGAACCWGCACCAGTTACATTCTTTCTCATATGGCTGGCATTTCACACAAGACCATCTACTCACAATTAACCACAAATGCTGTGAGGGATGAKTCTAAAAGTCCCTTCTTGCCTTAAAATCTATTCATTGGAATAATCAGCACAGGGGCTCTTATAAGCCTTTAGGATTGCTGCAGCAATTTGCATACTTGAAAAATGCTGATAATATGTACTGTAGTGTGAAGATACCAAAGACTTAGATTAACCATTTTAAAAGGTTTTTGCATTGTTTGAACACTGCAGTCTGCTGTAAGTATTCCTGAAATTAGGGCRCTCTGCTGTGTAGGATAAGGTGGCAACATCATTTTATCTCAAGCTCTGGGCTGAACTAAAGCACATATCCTGAAACAGGTCACCTCCAACAGTGAATATAAACTAACTCCTAAATTGTTCATTATTGAGCTGACAGTCTGATTTGGGTTTATCGTGCACTTGTTAATCTGTGTCCTTAAATGAAAGCCGTGTATGGCTTTGGGTAAAATGCTTGGCAGCTAATGGTGGGGATGGGTTTCTAAAAGCCCTCCCCTAAATCATGGGTTCAGCCACAAACTGCTCCTTTAGCTCAGTTTGCATCTCAGCTGCTTGTTTGTAAACCTCCTATTCTTCTCGCACATGTTGTGGGAATGAAACCTTAAGGGACTAAAAGTTGCACAGGTACTTCTGTGATAAAAGCTATATAAATATGTAGATAGATTAACATATGGAGGAAAATGGTATCTGCTCTGACAGTGATAGGAGTTAAGAGCCAAAATCTGACAAGGTTTTTGTGCTTATTAAAGTATTTCCTACCACTACCTTACTGCAAGCTTACAGGAAACATCTGCTTACAGTTTGCATTTTTATTCAGCTTACATAATTCTCTGTTTTCTGAAGCAGCCACATGGTAGTGTTATTTTATTTACATGTAGGTTAAGCAGACTTTGCATCTGGAACTCATACGGGTACAGCATAAGAGTTTGTTCATTATTACCCCAGACTGGTATGTGGTCTGCTCCACAATATGATTTGTGTGGGTTTGTTGTGTTTGGTGGRGTTTTTCTCCTCCCATGGAAAGTGCCATCATTATTTTGAAAATTCAGCCATGTCATTTTACAGTGCTGTCCATACTCTGATATACAATAATAATCTCTTGTGAAGAATTATTGCTAATGCTGAAAAATTAGCAGAATGCCATATTGTAGCTATAAATTCTGCTTGACAGGGATATTGATCCAAGGTTTCTACTTATTTTACTTGTGCTTACTTCAGAAAGAAGAAGCCTAGGGRTTTACCTAGGATTGCCTGTCTGTTGCCTCATATTTGAACAGAGAAATGCTCTTCCTCACAGAAAATAGGAGCTTTAAGGGGGTTTTATGCTTCATGAGGGGCACTGGAACAGAGACTGAAATCTCCTCTACAGTGTGAGACCAKCTACAATGGTCTGACAGCTCAAGTAGGAGCTTCACAGGTCCCACCCATGGGTTTGTGAGGAACTTGCCAAACCATGGCTCTGACAACTGGACAAGGGAACRCATTTGTGYCCTGGGTGTGACAGCAACAACCTGMATTWGGTTCTGGATTTCAGCTTCAGTGAGGATCCATCARTGAGGGAGTTTACCAGGATGCTCAAAGCACTGCATCAAGAAACACTGTGGAGGATCAGGGATCTGCTGAGCAGTCCATGGACCAGATGAAGTCCAGTTATCTGTTGCAGTTCATCTTCTGAACTCTATTAATCATAACCTAAATTTTGGCTTGTAATTTAACGATCTGATTTGCTCTAGTTTATGAGGGTTTGAAGGCCAAGTCAGATGCCATTTGAAAGCAGTTTCCCTTGATTTGAAATTGGATTTCTAAACTGACCTACAACCTTGCTAACATAATGTTAATGAACCACACATGGCTTGCATAGAGAAAAACGCAAAAGTRGAGGTTTTTACAATTTTGCTAGAGTAAGGTTCTTGTCTTTAATTCTTTTTGACATTTAACTTTGACGAATCTTGCATATGTATACCTTTGGGGGAAATTACATCTCTTAATTTATAAATATCTCTAATCATGTAGGGTCTCTCATTTGAGAAATGGATAAAATATCAGAGGAATTAGTAGGCAACTGAACCAATGCAATACTGAGAAATGTTCCCGGTATTTTCTTAGTCCTGTGCCAACTGTTTGAGGTACGTGGCACTGGATGTCTGTCATTTGGTGTCATTATGGTGAAGAAAGGTATTTTAGTGAAGAAACACACTGTAAGATTAAAAAAATTAAGAGCTCTGTCTACTTTGTATAAATGCATTCAATAAACAGTTGCTTTAAAAAGATAAAAATAAATGTCCCTCATGGATAGCATAGGATCAATTATGGAATCAAAGAATTAGTCGATGAGCTATAAAAGGAGCAGAGGCTATTGAGGAATATCTGCTAGAATTCAGACTTACTGCATGTAATCACAATGTAAATGCAAATTCTCCAAGTATGTAAGGAATTATGGCAAATCTAGTAATTGTTTCCTATCATTCTTAAACTCTATTTTTGTGCTTTTTAAAAATCACTTAAAGTTGCAGAAGATGTGTTTAAAAAACCCCACCCTCTGCCAGCTGCACAAAGAGGTCAGAAATAGTATATAATTATTGCTGAGCTAATTGCTGGGTGCTAACATACATATAGACATACAGTATTCAACTCAGACATTATCACAATAGTGGACAATTAGGGCAAATTCAGTGACAGATAAAATGCAAATAGAATTTTTRAACCTAGTACTCTAGTAGATTTTTAATTTTTTAATAATCTTAGAATAATTGTCACTTCTATCTTTAGCTTTACAAATGCAATCTAAAAGGCGGGCTACATCAGAATAACAGTTGCAAATTTTTTTTTGGAAGACTATGCTTAAACTCAAAACTATTTATTGTAAAAAATAGTTTTTAGACACAGGCGCAATGTGTTTTCTTCTAATGTTTATATTTTTTTGAAACAAAGGTGAGGATTAGAAAGAAGCTGTGTTTTAGAGAATGTTCTGCTGTTTAATTCCTGACTTCAAACCATCYTCTTGAATTACCAATTTTGGTAAAATATGGGATCCTTTGAAATATGTCTTTTTATATTTCGTAGAAATAGATTAATTTCAGAATTACTTATTTTTATGTTGAAATATCTTAAGCTGTAGGAGGGATAGATGAGAAGATAACATAATTAGAAGAAATCTATGGCAACAGTCTGTGCACTTCACGAAGCTTAAGGATATGATGTCCCTTCTCAAACTTTAAAAATGTTCTGTAGCAACACAGCAATGACATGAAAAACCAACAGTCTCACTACCCTTTTTGTTTATGAATGTTGTTTTAAAAAAAAATGTCAAAACAATGGAAAATTAATTCTTCTGTGCGTATTTAGATATGGATTTCTGATGGTTCTGTGTTCCAAAGCAGCAAGAAAATGGAATCTCGTCTTCAAGATTTTGAGGAAGGGKGTGCATGGCCCAGTTATAGTTAAGCTTGAAAGAAATTACTGCTCTACAGATATATTCCATTTGGAGATTAATTACACATATTGGAGTTTCCTTAGAGCTTTAAAAGTCAAAGAACTCACAGGCAGCTAAAATCACTTGAAAACTATTTACATGGTATGTATGTGTATTAAGGAGTAAGAAATAATTTTAATTTTCATTTGTAGAGAAGAAGCAGAAATGTCACAAAAAAAAAGTTGAGGCTATATTTAAAAGCTGAAGATGGGTAAGGACAGAATTTGCTTTCTCAGGACACATCTGTACATGCATTTMAGAACAAGAACCTTAGAAGAACCTATTTAAGGAGCCCTTCGATGGCATCCAAAGACTCCAGCTCCTTCCCAACACCTGATTTCCCCTTGCTTTGCTAATCACAAGCAATATGTCTTCAAAGTCTTCTACAAACTTCTGTTTGTTTCTTCCAAGTTTATGATTTATTTTTCACTCAATACAGTGGATGTGATTTATTGCCTGTTTCACAGAGGGAATGAGACTTAAATTGCTAAAGGTAGATGTGGGCAAAGCTGGGAGTAAACGTGTGACAATTGATTTCTAGGATATAGGGAAGTTTTATGGGGGCTGTACACCTGATAAGGCTAACTCTACTTGGACAAGAAAAAACCTCTTCTTTTCAGTATGAGCTCAGAAGGATGGRCTTTGAATTGTACAATTAGCAGTGGAAATGACACTGTGAGTTTTAAGCTGAAGGTTGTAAGATTGATCTAAATTCCATGGAAGTTAGTGAGTGTGTGCCACTTGCTTTCACAGATTTCATGTGGTTTTCAAGGCTGTCAGCCAGGACAATGGTTTGGGACTCTCAGTAAAACGGGGAAGGAGAGGTTGATGAAACAGAATAAATAGGTGAAAATTTCCCAGCCTCTCAGAGGAGGAGCAGGAGTTGCCTCAGCCTAAATCTGAGATCAGATCCATTGCCTGTATGACTGTCCCCATTAAATGTTCATGCAGGTAGGACCTGATAATTTTGACTGATCAGAAATTCTGGAAGAACCACAACTCAGCATTTATGACTTTTTACCACTGTTCACAATACAGTTTGAAAGGGAGAAGTGCACAGTATTGCAGTGTCCAGTGCTGAGTTAGAGAATCCTTTGCATCTCACTGCACAGAGGAGAGMTCATACAGATGTCAGGATTCAGCATCAAGAATGATGCTTTTAGCTATTTATGCTGTTCCTGTTAACACCCTGCATCCCTCACCTGAAGGTAGCTTTCTCATGTTAGGTGCACCTGTAGTGAGCTGTTTGAAGCCAGAGGAGCTGGCTCTGCACTGGGCAGAATTTTCCATGCTGAGGAAAAGAGCAGAATTATTAGCTSTTAAACATATAGGCAATGACCTTATTAAAGTCGGTGTACCAGGAAAAGCTAGTGAAGTGCACTGCCTTAATCATTCAATTTAGGTGCCTTGATGAAATATGTATGTGTATGCAAATTCCCAGTTGTTTCACTCGACCCTGAGCAAGGTGTGGAGAGCAAAGATTTGATACACACCGTTGTCTGTGTGTGCAAATGCATCACACTTGTTTGAACACCTGGGCCTGGGAGGAGAACTTGTTCTGCCTCCTTGGGTGGTGGTCTGCTGCTGTGCTGGCTTGTCTTTGGAAGCTGGTCTACCTTACAGTGCCATGATAAATTACAGCCCATGCTGATTATCTGCTGTCATCTGGCCTCTGGTCACCGAAGTGAAACCAGTGAAAGATCACATTTCTTCCCACTGTGCTGCTATAACACATCCCTACGATGCTGTAGGCAAAACCCTTATTATAAATTGTTTTATTCAGTCATGCTTATAATGCCACCTCTACTGAGCCTGCAGCACAGGACATCCAGGTAGAGAGGAATAACCCAACTCTAATTTTGCTCCACGTATTCAACCCTCTAATAGCAACAAAAGTTCTTTGCCTCTTTGTTTGATTTTATTATTTTTTTTTTTTAAACCAGGCACTGGTTTTGTACAAGTTGTCTGAAAGCCGCTTTCAAGTCAAAGGTTTATGTAGTTGTTTAGTAATGCTAATTGTTTGAAGGGAAATTCATTCTTATGTGCTGAATGAGAGTGGAAGGCAGTTAACTATAATGACAAAAGCCATCATAGGAAGAGATTATGCTTTTATTACAAAACCATGCTTGGAGTGTGGCCTCAGACCAACGTGGGATACTCTGACAATGGTTTGGCAGGGTGGGGTTGGGGATAAGCTTATCTCAGAAGAAGACTTACATATAAATTTTTCTCAATCCATGAATAATAAGTTGTATTTGCTAACATCAGACTGAACAGACTGAGGCYAGGATTATAGCCTTGCTAAGGTTTTTTGCCATGTGAATCACCACTATTAATAAAGATTTCTGCATGCCAGATGATACCCTCATACCCAACTCCAATGTGTGCATCCTCTGGCCTTGGTTATAGGCCAGTGGGCTCAGCCCTGGCATTGAAATGTAGTTATCAAGCAGTACCTGATGGACAAGCTACATTCCAAAGCAGTCCAGTTTGCTTCTCTAGTGTGAGCTCTGTAGTGCTAATAGATTAAAAAAAAAAAAAATAATAAAAAAAAATTAAAACCAGTGAATGACTGAATTCAGGATTGTCTGTGGTGGTTGTGGCARGTGAGGTGTCTTGCAGTAGCTGTGTCTATGTTTCATCTGTGAGCATTTGACCTTGTCCTGCTGCCTGGTGCTCAAGCTCCTTGCCTGATAGGTTGTCTCCCAAAAAAACACAAGGCTGGACCCAACATAGGCAGGTAACCTGGACTGTCAGGCAGTTTGGGTTTGTCTCCTACTGTAACACAGCTGGGCAGATATAGCCTATAATTACTGAAGTGCAAATATCTTTTATCACCAGAACACTGTAAAATAAGGGSTTTGGTCTTATTTGACACAATAGATAAAGATATGTTCCTCAATCTCTGCACCTGCAATAAAAAGGGGAAAAGAAAGAACGAATGTAGAACTTGAACATAGCCTTAATCAGCAATTGGTTTTGCACTGCTGTAAACAGAARTAGTTTGAATACATAAATTGCAATTGTGCAATTATTTTAAATGCAACAGCAGATACCTGCTTAGCAGGCATCTGTGTAGTGTTTATCTCAGTGTTTCAGACAAATGCTGATTATACAATACTTGCTGTCTCTCAAAAACACAGATCCTTAGATTTAGAGAAGTTCTCTTGTTTTCCTTTATATCTGGAAAATTTAGCAAATAAGAGCTATATACTAATTAGCACTAGAAAAAATACTCTCTTTTTTAAAACCTCTCAAAAGTGCCAGACATTTGCACTGTGATTCTTGGGATTGTCCTGTGCAGGACTAGGAGTTGGACTTGGATGATCCAYGTGGGTCCCTTCCAAATCAGGATATTCTAGGATTCTACTGTGGAAGCAGGTGTGTCACAGTGGCTGTCTTTTGCCATGTACACATTTATTCTTAACTTGAATGTGGTGAGCAAACAACCCAGCSAAAACTGCCAAACCTCCTTCCTTCTTTCACAAACAGATTGCGAGTCTGGGGCTCCACAGAARAATAATTCCAGTGTTAAAACTGCAGGTTTTATGAGCAGTGTGGCATATTGGCATGGCTTTCACACTGACACATTACACCCTTGTCTGGTGATTGTTGGGTTGTTTTTGATTTTTTTACATGGAATCCCAGCTGACTAATGAGTTTCTTCCCTTGAGCACTGCAGAAGTCATAGGTAGAGCTGGGGAGTCACTGCTACACCTTTTGTCTTGAACGTGTCCTCAGGGAAACTTCAATACACCATAAAAGGAAAAGCAAGCTAATATCTTTAATAACTGCAATTAGTCAGAGTTTCATCGTTTCAAGTCACCTGGAATGTGACACCTTCAGCAGCACTGGAGGCATCGTGAGTGTAAAACCAACTAGATCAATACATGTTCAGAGAAAGCAGATATGTCTCTTGTCACTGGAAGTATTTCCTGAGCGATCTCTGTTGCATCTTGGTCCTCCTTTCTTTCTGCTCTGAAATTTCAATTCCTACATAATTCCATTTTCCAACAGAACTTTTCTTCTTCCTACATGTTTATTACAYGGAGTTACCAATATTCTATTACTTRTCTTGTCTTGTCTATGTTTGATTTCTGTCGATTACATCCKGAGACGTTTGATTGACTGGTGTTAGTCGATTCTTCCTAATGGGGCTACTGGGTATTGCAGTGCCAAAGCACTTCAAAAATTCAGTGGAAGCAGGAGGAGAGGACCAGATTAGTACTTTGTGGCTTCAGAGCTTTAAATTTCATAGTGAAATTTAAAGAGAATATGTCTACAATGCTCCCAAAGAAGTCAATAAATTGGAAAACACAAAAATATGGAAAGTTCTCAGATGTAAAGACCTATTCTATAAATGAAATGTGAGCTGGACATATATTTTTCCTGTGAATGATCATCTGAATTGGTTTATTGACAAATCAGAGCCTTTAAGTGTCATGGAAGGTGGGTTATGATTCCTATATGTATGAACTGGTATTTCCAGCTTTTTAGCTTTGCCCTCTCTTAAGCATGGCTGTTAGAAATAGGTCTGCCAAAAAAAGTTTTTAAAAATTGGTGTGATAGCTGAAAGTATTTTATTGAATGTTTTAAAAGTATAACTATTGCTTTACTTAGAGTTTGTGAAAATAGATCTTGGCACCTTCTCTAGCTGAAAGTTGCTTTGCCCTCAGTTAATCTCTTTTTCCCCCCTCCTGTTGGACAGGCATCATGTGCCAATAATTTCATAGCTGTGYTTTGGATAAATGCTCTATTTCTTGGTAGGAAATAGAGCAAACTAGAATAGAATAAGATAACATATAGTAGAGTTTTTCAATACTAGAAAAGAGGTAAATTAGACCAGAATTGTTTGCTTTTCCCATTTCCCCTTTGTCAAAACCAGAAATATATTTTCAGTCTGTAGCAGCAAAACACAGTAAAGTGCCTCATTAGTGGCGTTACCTCCTGTTGTGATTTATGACTTCATATGGTATTTTTCTTACCAAAGCAGCTCCTTGGGAAACAGCATGTGTACATTGTTTAACAATTTGTGTTATTTTAAAATAAATAATACTTCTTAGGTATTGCTAAATATAGTTTTTATATATATATATATATATATATTAGTATATTGCATTTAAATTGTATGTAAAGCTTTTTAAATGTAGGCAGCATTTTTTCATTGGTCATGTTTAGGAATTACATTTCAAAGTAACAGTATAACATCTTGTCAATGTTGAAAGAGTTTATAATCCTTGTGTTGGATATAGTGGATAAAATTTTCCAAGTTAATAATTTTATTAAAAATATGGATAAAGCTAAAATTTGGGGTTTTCCCATTGTTTACCAAGTATTTAGGCAGTTTCTGGTTGCCTACAAGCTCCAATTAAGCAAATTTATACTCTTTGAACTGAAGCTCTGTGTGATTAAGATTGAAATAAATAGTAAATTCAAAGTGAGTTATTATAACTCCTAGTATACTTAAATGCAAACCACCTACAAATCCTGATTGATGAGTGCAGAATATTATGAAATAAATTTCATGCACTTCTTCATTCTACATAATATAATTTGCAGAGCATCAGAAAGGCCTTAGACCTGTAAGCATAAACAAGAAATAACTCTCAATATAKAAATGTGAGTCCTGGACTTATTTTCCTTGTTTTATTGATGTGTTTTTTTTACTGCACTAAAGCAGTTTATTATAGTGTATTGCTATACATTGAGCCTTCACGTTGTCTTATGACAGAAACAAAGCTACTAGTTAGTTATGAAGAAGAGAGACGCCCTTTTGTGGGTGTTTATCACCAGCAAAAAACAAACACAGTATTTGGGGACTAGCATGCAGTGATAGTCAGAACATCTTATTTGCTTATATTAGTGAAGGAGGAATGGAAATGGTTTTTCACAGTACCTGCAATGGAAGTGCAGGCTGTGCTCTGGGCAAGCACTGGCATCTTAATCCCTGGAAATCACGTGAATTGGAAGGATTTTCAAATATGTTTTTTGATTTAAGAAGGCTCTGTATTTATTTGGCATGGTATTATGTTACAAGTATCCTAAAATGTTGCTTCCATTGGTGTCCCGTGGCTAACAGAGATCCCCAGGAGGTTTCCACAGATATTTAGAATGCCCTAAGCTGAAAGTATTTAAAATCAAAACAATTTTCATGCCTAAGAAGAACTGAATTAATTATGGCCCACAGCAATTTGGACCTCTTTATATGGTGAGGGAGGCAGCWGAAAAATATTCTTCATGCCTTCAATGAAGGATGTGATATTTCCATCTTGTAGTGTTTGGTGTTGATTATATTCCTTTTGCAAAGTTCATTTAGTCATGGGCATTTTCATGCTGCCTGATGCTGGCTGTTTGGGATCTTTGGGATGATGGAAGAGGAGAGGTAGGAAAAAAAAAATATTGGTAACTTCTTAGAGGGAGGAGATGGACATTTCAGCATCTGTCTCCATTCCYTCTCATGTTAGTCACGACCATCTAAACAGTCATTTATGTCTATTTCTGAAAACTCTGATTTTTTTTTTTATTTTGATAGTCTAGGGTTCTGAAATTGGAAGAATGAAGGCTGCTAATCTTTCTGAGCTTCTCAAAGTGTTAAGACAATTCTATAATTATAAAGTGCCAGGATATACAATGAAAAATGCCTGGATGCTGGGTCGGATCAAAGYGTTATTTCTTGCAGTTACTGAAGAATCTTGAGGAAGTCCATAACACCTTCCCTGTAGTGAARTGGAACCTGGATGGCAAATAAAAGGGCCCAAGAACATGTCAGTAGGCAAGCAGCTGAGGCCTCTGCCTCCTACAGTCTGAAAGCAGCAGAGCTCTCCAAAATATAACCCTTACAAGACCATGTTGCTCAGGGCTCTGACATTCAAGCTTCTGTGAAATTGTTGTTGCTATTTATTTAAGCCTGAGGGTTTTAACCAAGTCCTTATAACAAGCAGCCTTTGGTGCCTGATGCAGATCARTAAAAAGAAGGAAAATATGGAAAGGAAGAGTGACCAGATAGCTGATTCTACCAACTACAGATAAAAGTAACTTGGACATATTTTTTCCTGAGTGTCTCACTAGTGGTTGGTTATTTAGGTTGCTGGTGTATACTGCTTCTGAGTAAACACCCTACAATTCTGCTAATTACAAAGAACCTCTGTATTCATTAATGTTGTAGGCATTTATAAGCATAACTTCAGCTTAATCGTAGCTGCTGCCCTTTGGCTTCATGAGCAGGATGAGGGAGAGAATATACAACTGCTAATACATCTTGAATGCTGCAGGCTTTTCTCTTGACTTCATCTCATAAACACTAAATTAGAGCTGGAAATACTTAARGTGAAGGCAGCAAGGACACTTGTGAGTGTAGGAATCTTTGGTCTGAGAAATTACTTTTTTTAACTGGAGTAAGTTGTRTGAAGGGCATTTGGAAAACCATAACATAAGGAAAGGCAAAGAGTATTTTTTTTTTTTAATGAGGAAACACCTAAATTATCTCAATAAATTTATCMAAAATACTTTTTAAAGAAATAAGAGGAAGTAATTAAACATGTTGAACTCACTGCTAGGACCTGTGGGTGTGGAGAAAAGTATAAATGAATCAAAAAAGGARCTAGACATTTATCTGACATGGGATTGTTTTGCCTCTTGTAGCTCTCAGAGGAGTTTTTGCTGTAATAGTAACAGATATAAAGGTGGACTTTAAACTGCTTAATTTTCTTTCTGTTTCCACTACTGCACATTCAAAGCWTGAAAAAGAATTATAAATCAGTCCTTTTACATCTCTAAAATAGGATGTTGACTTAAAAATTATGATACTTGGAAGAAAAATAAATGTTGGGTTTCTTTTATTTGTCTTTCTGATGTTTCATCCTACAAAGTTTGTATAATCTTTCTTAAAACCATATCTTTCCTCTGGAGCCATTTTAACTCTGGAAAATTGAAATTCTTATGAACCTGAAAAATGAGGGCATTAAAACCCAACAAAGATTCATAAGAAAAGAGAACACTCTTTCTGTGTTTCCTTAAAGGTCTGCCTGCTCGCTCCTAATATAATCCTAAGTGGATTCAATAAAAATAAGGTAAAATAAGGCAGGTAACCATCATCAGAATGGAAGTCTGGGCACTTCAGGCATTGCACTGAACCAAGCACAGCCATGACCTGTTGGTTTTCCTTCTGCTCCTGGGTGGTCCTGCCTTTCTCCTGCTGTATCACCTGAGCTGCTACTCAGGCAATACCTGATTCTGCTGAGCTGCTGGAGGCTCGTGTCAGAGCTGGCAGAAAGCTGACAGAAACTCATCATACCTTCCAAAAGGCACTGGTTTCATTAATGCTGAGAATGCATGGTATCCAGGCTGGGTTGAACTCCTTTGCAGTATAGGGAACAAGGGGATATTTTTAAGGATTCTGTCACCATTGGGAACAGTTTTCCTCACAGCAGCTGCCTTACTCATGGGTAGGGGTAGAAGCAGGAGAGTGTGATAAACTTTCAGGGGACTATAAGATTTGAAAGCAAGACAAAGACTTGAAGAAAGGATGTGGGAGGTAAAAGTGATGTAAGGCTGCAGAGAGGGCCAAGACAACGATCTGTCAAAAGTTCTGAGATGTGACTGATACTGTCACATGTTTTAGACACTGAAAGTTTTTGCTTCTGATCCAAAACTTTCAAGTTAGTGAATTTACTTTGTGGCACCTGAGGAGGGTRAGGCTGGGGGTAGTTTAGTTTAAGGTTTTCTTTTCGTTCGGAGGCAAAAATCATGAAACCTCTGGGAACTACTAAGATTTTCTGGTTCTTTAGCACATCACATGGTGCTAGCAATCAAAACAAACATGAGTGTCTGCCCTGCCTCATTTCAGTAACATTTGGGAGAGAAATAGAAGRAATGGTGTTTTAATTATTAGCAATGAGACGGGTGATTAAGAATGGCTTGATGGAGAAATTTAACAGAAGCCACAGCTTAGTGACTCTATGTGACAGATACTGACCTAATTTTTTGGCAACTAAGAGCCATAAACATCATCCTTGATGTATCAGACTCAGCATCTGGTAGGCTGTCTTATAACTTTTAAAAATTAATGCACAGAGGGATAAAGAGCTGTACATCAGCATGTGTTTGTTTCCCCGTCTAAATGCAAATGTTACATCCTCTAACAAGCCCATAAATATATTGTAGAACTTAAAAATAAAAGATCTTTCATCAATGACATAGTCCTGGTGAAATCCCAATATTTTCTTGTTTGTGATATGACATGCTGTTTGTTTAAAAAAAAAATCTCTGAACATATATCAGATGTTCATGATTTTCTCCACCAGTCAAAACATCATTCTTTATTCAGATGAACAAGCAAGGCTTTCGATTTATTAATACCATCTTTTTAATGTTGCACTGAAAAGGGCATCATGTCTGTGGTTGAAAATGTGATAACTTCAGGGAATTTGTGACCAATGTTGCTTTGTCATTCTAAAGAGATTGATTTTTTTTTTTTTTTTTTAAATATAAATCTACAGCATCAGATTTTTGGCTCATTGATTTGATAACTGCATGCTTATRTGGAAACAACAAAATGCCAGACTGTAGATGAATTCAGGCTTTTGGGCATACTTAAGCAAGCACTGGGCATCTCAAGACTGATTGAGCAGTCTGAATGTCAGGAGTCTTTCTCAGAGTACCCTTCATGAAAATCCAAAATTTTGCATGGAAAGTCTTTTTTTTTTTGCTGATCCAGTATCAGCAGAATCAATTTCTATCATAAATACAAACATTTGGATGTAYAGGTAGTAGCTCTATTACTTCTGTGGCAGTAACACCTATTAAAGGAAAAATTGACTGCAATCTRTTATTTTGAGAATATGTGCATTACTGAACGTCCCCTTTCTCTTTCCTTCCCTCTCCACCTTGTACTCCTGCCCCTTGGATTTTGGAGATCCTAAGGATAGGCAGYGTGAAAATATAAAAATGCATAGCTGCTCTGTGCAGTGAAAAGATTGCTGCTACTGCTAAAGATTTGTTCTTCCTGTTTGCTACTTAAAAAGGAAAAAAAAAAAAAGCACGCAGGGTTCTTCCCATGCAATAATTCAGAAATGCTGCAAGTAATTAGTGTGTTGAAGCTTGTATTTTAGTTTAAAATACAAAGTGAAGCCTTAAGAAGATGCAGTGCAAAGTCCTGAGCAGTGGCAGAGTGCAGAGCAGGAAATCTCCTGCACACAATAGAGATTAAATGCTCCYTGTGCATACTGTATTCTGCTCAGCCCTCTGCGTTCGGAGCTGGGACCGTGGCAGTCGTTATCTCCAGCAGGTTCCTTGGTGATTTTCAAGCCCYGCACTACCTACCCAAGTGGCAGTGACACCAGCTTTCACTGAAGCCTTATTACTCTTAAAAGAGCAATTTGGTTGGTTGCACAGCTATTAGGATCAGACAGTCAGGCTTAAAGCTGTCAGTACAACTGCTTCTCATCTTTTTTCACAATCCTGACATCTTCTCTCTTTTCTGCTGGACACAAGCATTACTGTATTTATCATTTTCAATCAAGCTCACGCTGCAAGCTGAGGAATATATTCCCACAGAAACCAAAGTGAGGAGCAGAAATTATTTTATAGCTGCTSTAGTAGCAGCGGTGCTGGCTGCATGTTGTGTGGGAGAAATCGGATCAGTGAGAAATGTGGCTTTCCTCAGGGCTACATCATTGAAATATTACTTCAACGTCTGAGAGGAGCAAAGCTACTCCTTGCTCTAATTTTTCAATGATTAATCACTCTTCCCTAAGTAAACAGAAAGGGGAGGAGAAGATGTGAGATTTTTAATTTTTTTTTCCTTTTTTTTATGTTTTTTTTTTTTAAAAATAACTTGTGGAAATGTTGTTATCATTGAAACGGGGGAAAATCACTATGCTTGAACTTCTTTTCATTTTGATGTTGCTCTTCTCTGGACCAACCCTGAGCAAGCTTAGCAGGACCAAAGGCAAACACTGGAAGGGGGGTAAGTGGAAAGGAAAACTTTTGTGATGGATGTTTGGGTAAGGTACTAAAAAGCTGTATTGAAAGTAATCTAAGGAGAATACCTCTGCTATTTTGAGTGACTCAGATTTCAGGTTGCTGTGTGGGCTTGCAGTAGGATGCTAAAAAGAGAGCATGGAGTTTAATTTGTTTTCTTGTTAGTTTGCATGGCTGACTATGTAAGGTATGTATTCCTTGCAGGAATTTTGCTTTGCATTGTACCATTAGCAGAAAAATGTTTAGGGCCTTGATGCAAATAAATGCATGCCATTTAGAAATTTAATGTTTTTTTGTATTGTGAGAATYCAGATTGTTCTTTATATTATGGAGGTGCTGGGACTCTTGTGGCTTTATTGGAAGTGATGTTACCTCTGTCAAAGGGGTCTACAGTGTTAGAGAAGAAGAAAAAGCAAGAAGCCTATTTTGAGTGCAGAATTGTTAGTATATGTGGTAAAAATGGCTAGACAGACATTTTTTTTAGAGTACGTGGATGTTGTGAAATGCACTGCCAGCAGCACTAATTGGCTGACTGGCTGTGTCAGTGTTGATGTGTTAATAAAGATAAATTGCATTAACTTTATCACAAAAAATGCAATGTTAAGAAAACACTTATGATATTTGAAGGCAGCAATCCATTTTTCTCTTCTGTTAAAAACTGCTGAGAAGATTCACCCTGCGTGTGCTGTGAGCAGTTCACKAAATGTGCCTTTTCATAAAGTTCACTTTGTTTTGCTTCCTTGCATGACATTTGTTTATGGAAAACATGGGTTATTGAGGTCTCATAATCTAATATARCTCAGTGAGCATAAATGGTATCTCATAAATATTTGGACTGAGGGACTGTGGATTGTAGATTGTTTGATATTTTCTCCCTGGTTGTTTCTTGATGTTGCTGATTGGAGGCACCCCCAGGATTTTTTTTTACCTTTTTTTTTTTTCCCTTACAAGTGTTGCCACAGCATGGTGTGTTTATCACAGCTTTAATAGCACTTCCAGTTTTTCTCTGCTGTCAGTATTGTGATCTGAGGTTAAAGAGTAGCATCAACATTAAAAAGAAGTTTTAATAATTTATCACAACATCTCAGCAGGAGACTCCTCCCTCCCCCCTCGACATTTCCTTTTGTTGCATTTAATCTTCCACCTACTGTACCTTCAAGGGAAAAGTTGCAGCACAYGCTTAACCTGGATTGTTAATGCAGCACATATGCCTGAAAATTATTTCCTGGTCCCGTAAATCATATTATCACATGTATCTCACAGTGCTGCTGCTGGGTATCCTCATTGCAAATTACAAGCTGTTATTTACTCTGGGCAGCATGACCTCTTCTCAGAGGTATGTGACTTAGGAATATATGTCACTGTCAAGTTCCTGGGATTTAAGGAATGCTGTTAACTTTTTTTCCCTTTCTCCCATTTTCAATTAAATCTGGTAAATGAGGGCTGRATTGCTTTGGTCTCTTACCTGCTCTCAGGCAGACGCAAAGAGCTGAATTTTTATCATGGGTAGAAAATAACCTAGGAACCTGACTGCAGAAAATATCTTAATATGGGCTTTTGCTGTTCTAAGAAATGTTGTTTTTGCAGCTGAAAAAAAACATAAGGAAGATACCTGTTTCAAGGAGGTTAAGAAGCAATTTGTCTTGTTTGCTCGGAGCTCTGAATCAGCAAAAACCTCAGCATACCTGCTGTCCTGTGGTTTGTTTCATACGTGGCATTGCTGTGAGTGCTGTGTGACTTGAAGAGGATGCCTGCATTCTGGGGAAAGCCCCAAGCTCAGGATGTGTCAGAACACAGCTGTTGTAATATCATGCAGTCTGAGCATTTCTGACCTCCAAAACAGAGTGGGTGCACCTCCCCTTYCCATTAACCATTGAGGATCAGCTGTTGCTTTTATCTCAGTGACCAGAGTAGTTCGTGTTGGTGTGCACATGGAATTCATGGTGTCACTTGGTGAGAGGTCAGCATACAAAGTTCTTCACTGCAGCTCGCTGGGAAGCSCATCTCAAAATGGCAACAGAGGTTTGGTTTTATTCTTATTTTTATTTTTAAGAGATTCCAGACGGCCAGGGACCTGCATAGCAACTTCCAGCTCTGTTGTTCAGCAGGGAAGGGTAAAGCTGGATGTGTGCAGCTGGAAATGCACTGGATGACTCACTGTGCTGAAGTGAGTTGCATGGTGGAGAGCAACAGCTGATTTAGACCATCCTCTAGTTCTTCCATATCACATTTTGTCTCAAAAGTGCTGCAAAGTCCTTCCAAAGCATCTTTGGGAAAGTGTTGAYATCTGTGTCTCTATAGGCCCTGTGTCTGTGTAGGCCTTGTGTCTGTATAGGCCTGGTCGTGATCAGTACAAGTYAATGAATCTGGAAAATTTTCTGGTAAAATAAATAAAAACTTCATTGCTGAAGTTGCAAGCTCTGGGAAGGCATTTTCTATGGTGTCACTGTATTATTCTGTATTTATGACAAAGCCAGCTCTTTTCACCTGTATTTTTTCTCCTTGGGTTTCACTAAAAACAAGAAAAATGGTCATCCACAAACAACAAACAGAATGGAATTGTGGGTGGAAAACTGCTCCTGATTTTGTTGCAAGGTTAGGTGTCAGAGGGTGAAATGAGTCCTGTGTGTGGGTCCAGAGAAACATAAAGATACCATTTCCTTTTCTAACTGTTTTTGAGTCTGCATGCCAKCAAACCTTTCAGAATGATTCATTGGAATGCAGTCTCTAAATGTGCTTTAAACTGGGATTTATAAACTAATGATCAAGATAAACTGGAGTCTAAAAGCACAACCTGGAAGTACAAATCAACTGGAATTTCTTTTTCCATTTAAGCTGAAATAACACACCATGGTTCAAGTTTAAGAAGGATTTGTGTTAGAGAGACCAAAAAACCGGGAAAAAGAAAAGCAGATTAAGTACTGTATTGAGTTTGTGTTAAATGAGAAAGCAGATTTGAGGTGTTGCTAATGCCCAACCCCTTTTGAATCCTTCTGTTGCATTTCTTCAACAGTGTTTTCCCTTTGTCATGTATCCTGGTCATGTGTAGGGGTGTGGAGAAAGGTGTGAGTGTACCCAGCCAAATGCATGTGGATATGCTTTGTGTCTGTCYAGTGGCAGAATTTGGGAGAATTTGCAGGCTGGACAGTAAGCTGCTCATTTGTTTCTAACTCTGTGCAAGGCTGTGTGACAGAGAAGTTCAGAGAGAGAGAGAGTGAGACCATTAGGACAGCCACCACTCTTGGAGGACATAATAAACCCCTTACCCATCTTGGAGACATGTGCATTCCACTGGGGGAAACTCTGCCCATTCGGCTGCTGGCAGCTTTGGAGAGTCTGACTCTTCACCTGGTGGTCTCTGTAACAGGATCTGGTCCTTTTGCCAGGGCAGCACCCAACTCAGCTGAGGGGTGGCAGTATGAGCTGCTCTGGGATGGTCCCTGGGGTGAGCTGAGCCTCAGGAGGAGCTCAGAGAGACTCTGTGCACACCCCAGGGTGCCCTGGCATCTGTCAACAGTGCTGGCAACACCTCCCAAGCAAAGAAAAAACCTTCAGGACTGGGGAGAGGAGTTGGAGATGAAAAGACTTCAGAGGGAAAGGACCAGACCTAGGGCTGGGAAATTCAGGTTAAAGAGTGCCTTCTCCCCAAAGCCTTGTTTGTTCACGTCTCCTTTGTGCTTCACCGAAAGGATTGCCATTTTGAGAACTCAGAGTGACTCGATTCACTGATGATCAAATTGTAGAAATAAAAATAAAATGCAACCACAGGGCATCACCCCACAGAAGTATATGAGGTGGTGCCTGTCCTTACTRTCTGCAGGGAAGTGAAGCAATAATCTCTTTAATGACTAAATCAAAGTTTATTATGCAAGTGGTCCAGCCTTATATTTCAGTTCCAATTTCAGCTCTACTGCAGTTTAATCATTTTTATAGCAAAAGGTACCAGTGTTAGAAACCTTAAGTGTCTCTGGCAAGATATTACTGGTGAGGGTGATAAAAAGCTGTGTGCCTCAGATTCAGTCTCCCTCTAGATTGATCAGCACATGTATTATTTAGGGTGCATGTAGTACACCAACAATAGTTTAAATGTTAAATGAAAGTAGATAGGAGGCATTTACATGGGCCCAGGTAGCCTGGATTTCAGTGTGAGTAAATGTGAGGCATGAGGGGTCTGGTTGGATGTGGAGCTTTTGATGTGTGGTTGAGTTGCAGCGCTTGTAGAGCAGAGCCAGCTGTGCTGGGATGATTCACTGTTTATTTTATGTGATTTTAAGCATAACACTTTATATAGTTTGCCGTTTATCTAATTTAAGTAATTTATTTTATGTYGTTTCAAGGATAAACTGCATGAATTATTTTTTAATATCTTATTATGCTGTATGACTAACAGTACTTCTTAAATAATGAGAGATTAAATATGCTGCCATGCTCTTTTACACTGGAAAAGCTTATGAAATCCTGACCAAAATTTCAGATTCAGGCTCCTAAAAGTATTTCCCTATGTTTCTCATAAGCAACCTGATTTTGAGTAGTAAGAAATTCAGAATTTTTTTTAACTTCAGAGGAAGCTCAGTAGATTTGAGGAGGTGGCTTGTGCATAGCTAAGGATCTAAAAGTCTAATTTTAGAAACTGAGTACTGTAAGTGTGGATCTGCAGTTTTGGTTTGACTACAAGTATATAAAGCATATGACTGCACACAGTATGTTGTTTGATGTGCCAAAGGATGTTTTAATAGTTTTGCTTTGAATATTGTTGAAGGGAAAAAAGTATTTATTTGGATACAGAGTGACTGTGAAATTAACTGGGTTTTATTTAGTCTCCTGTTTTCTTTAAAGTCTAGATTTAGCCTCTATCCCGTGATAACAAACAAGTTTTTGCACCTTCTTTTACACCACTTACTTTAGAGTAAAATCTGAATTCCAAAGGGTTCTGGGGATGCATGAAGCTTCCTGCACATATTTTGCTGGAGTAAATGGAATATATATTTATCTATTTCTCATCTCTTTGAAGACATTTGAAATACTTTATGGRAGTTTGGCAACCTGTATTTAGTCTCATACAGGCAGAGGCAATGGAGATGGGACCAATGGAAAACAGAGGTTGTGAGAGTTTTCTTCTCAGTGCGAGGGATGGAAAATGATGTGGCATTGTCAGCCACAAGGGGCACAGTGTGGAGGAAGTGTAATCTCTGCTTAAGAGRAGACCAGTGCTGCCACAAAACTAAACAGCAGCAAATAAAACATAGGCTGGGAGAGTGTTTCTAGCCACCACTGAGAAGGAGTTGCCATCCTTTGGCAGATGGAGTCAGCCTGAGCCAGGTTTTCAGTCTCCTTCAACTTCCAAGAGTCCTGTCTGCAGGATCTCCCTCTGACTCTTCCACTGGTGCTCCTGCACATCTRCTGGCACCTCTGCTTGGGGAGCTGATCCAGGTAGGAATTGGCCAGATAAGAGAGGATRGCACTCATTTAGCTGATGGCATTAATTATCTGATGTGATCCCTTTGTTTGCTCAYGCTTGGATCACAGGGAAGCTTGTTACAGAAGGGGGCTACAGCCACAAGGGAAGAGATTGTGATCATGGTTTGATTTAGGGTAGTTCAAGTTGACACATGACTTCACCCTGCAGCTCCAGACTATCCAGAAAAAAAAAAAAAATTAATAAGGTGGCTCCTTCCTTTGAATCCTATGTCCACATCCTGTGCTTGGAGTATTGCTTGAAAGGTTTGCTATCATATTAAAAAGTATGTTGATCAAACAGTTATAAACCAGAAGGAATATTTAAATAACACTTCATCCACCATGCATACAGGCTCTTCTCCTTTGGTTATTTGCTTCTTTTTTTTTTTTTNGGTGCTGGACAGATTTTGGAGCAACCATAAAGTATCATTGACATTAGAAAACCAGCAAGCACAGACATATTCTCTTTACTTTGGTCAACAAATAAAATGAATGTGTGTACGTTGCCTTTAGGTGTTAAARGAGCACAGATCAGATGTGTGCTTTCAAACTGATGAACAGGCTTAAACACATGCCAGAATGGCTGAGAAAATGTTATTTTGGCATTCTCTTTCTACAAATTTTCAAAGCAAATGTTGTTCATCAGTTAATCACTATTGATTTTTGTACTTCAAAGCGTGATCTAAGGAATACTCAGAGTACATTACCTCTTTCAAGAGCCATTACTAAATAATCTCACGAAAACTTCTTTCCTTAGTAAAGTCAGAACTGGGGGCAGGGATGTATGATGCTTTTACAGATTAGTTAGTTTTGTTAAATGTTGCCTGAACCACCAAAATGTAAAGCTCTTGGTTTAGAGCTTCTTTTCAATAGTGAGAGTATCTTCAAAAGAAATTACTTTTTCAGTCATTTACATTTGAATCCTAAAATCTTGTTCTTGGCCGAATTGTCATGTTAGCTCTCATCCTAGCACAGATTTCACCCTACTAGGTTTGAAACTGCATCAGCCTCATTAGCTAAATAGTAAAATAACTTCATGGTTGCAGAACTATATTGCACAAAGAAGTGAAGTAAAAAATACTTTTTTTCTAAGGTTTTCCCTACAAAACAGTGTTTTTCCATTACTGTGTTTCCTTACATGAGCAAACTTAAAATCAAGGAAAAAACAAGAGAGGCAAAATCCAGTTTTGTTTCCAGAGATGCTGATCACTCAGCAGAAGCTCCCAGTGACAAGGACTCTCAGCCCATATAAAAATCAGTTTTGATATTGCTTAGGTGTAACCCTCCTCTTTACTCTGAGCTCCTACATCCTGTGAATACCAACACCCCTCACAACCTTCCTGCTTCCTTTCAGCCTTAAGCACAACCCTGTGGTTCCCACACCCACATAATCTGTGAGGAGACATCACCAGGGAGATTCCTGCTGTGGTTCCAAACATGGACAGGTCTRTGGCGGTGCAAATGAGCCGAAAATTCTTCTCTGTCTTTCCCTGGAGGGGAGGCTGGAGAAGTGTTCTCATTAACACCACACATTGCTTTAGCTAACTTTTTACCTGCTGGACTTTGTGTGGTCATTAAAAGTGCACCGGGGGAATTTTGGAAACTTTAGAGAGAGAAAAGTCACAGATTTACCACACTGCCGTGAGGTTAGTGCCTCTGGCTTCGTAATTTAACCTAGTTTGTAAGTCCATTTTACTGACAGTGGAAAAACAGAAAAAAAGGGATCCTTAGCTCTGTAAGTAGGAGTAAAGGAACAAATGATTTACCCACCCATTTACCCAAATAATTAGAAGCTTACTGGAAGAAGAAATGGAAATCTATGTAAAGTTTGAGATAGGAAAATAGAAATAATAAGAAARAAAACCACCCAGAAACGTTTTCTGAAAATTAGAGAAAGCATTTTCAAAAAATATTGAAGGATTTTATTCTGTTTAATTATAAAAAATTTGGGAGACAACTTTAAAGCTATTTGAACATGTCATTGGTTTTCTTCTCCCATGAAGGTAAAGGTTCCTTAGAAATCTTAGAGAAAGCTGCTGCAGGACTGGATGAGTGAAAACCAGTGGCAGACACACCCAAAGAAAAACAATATCAAGTCTTAGGTTCTGTAATTCAAAAAATGTTCTTTAGTTATATTTTTAAGTCTTACTGATATATTGAAGTGTTGAATTCCATTATCATAGTTTTCATGTAATTAGTGCTTACTTTGAGAAACCACAGATAATGTTCCTAATTTCTTTTATCTCCAGAAAAGAGGCAGGGAGAGCCTGTTTTTCACTCACTACATTCAGCATTTCTCTGGAAAGCAGCTGAGATACCAAATCTGCTACTTCTGGCTTAAAATATTAGCATATTACACAGAAAATAGCCCTGGAGGGATACTSCTGCTTAAGTGTCTTCTGCAAATATAAGACTGTGTCTTTTTTCTTGTACTTGCTTGAGAAGAACTGCAGTGTTGTTCTGTATATCAGGGTGTGTCTGGGGGATCTGGAATGTGCTCAGCATCTTTCTTATGGGCAGGARTAATTCCACTGAAATTTCTAGAATTATGCCATTTAAAATGAGAGGAGAATCTGATTTTGAGTCTTAGCTGGGCACCATCTATTTGATAATCAATCATGACAGTTCTTACTGGGCAGTCCTTGTCTACAAACAGATCAAATCAGCTGGGGAAGAACTGATCTGAACATGAGAGCAGGGAGAAGTCCTGAGGCTGGTGAAGACAGAGGAAAACATTGTGACACTGATGAAGTTCCCACTAGTTAGGGTGATTTAATACTGCTGGCGATTGTGGTAAAACTGGAGAATTTGTCTRCAGTCCATAGTTGCTATCCATCATTCTGCAGTGGGTCTGGCTGAACCATTCATTATCTTTCTGATTATCCATGGACTTGAGATAGGTTTGTGCAGTAAGAGAGAACATGCTTTCATGAATTGCTGATGCTTTGATGTCAAGAATCCCTTAATTCAATAATTTTCAATTTATGTATAAATTTCAACGAAACTTAGATTAATAATATATGCTTAATAACAAAAGGAACAAATGCATACTTAAAATAGTTTAAGGTTACAGAGCACGGTGAAAGATATAAAGTTCATTAAAAATCTGGACAAAAGTTAGTTTTCAAATTTGCAATTTTGATATTTTTTCCCACCGCTAGACTTTTCTGCTTCTGCTTTAAAAAAGTGACAGTCTTGAAATCTGGGTAATGTTCTAGCTGTTGGTAGTCACTGGAAAAAAAATAAAAAAAAGAGGAATGACTCTATGCTTTGCCGAATTTTAATTTCCATTTTTATTTTTAAAGTTGCAATTGTCTGCTTTTGAGTGTTGAAGATCAGCAGAAGGGAAATGGGAGGAGAACTGAAGAAATCAGCTTTGTTTAGTCAGTTCCTTCATGCTGTTGAATACTGTTTTGAAGGAAAAATATATTTTAAAGACCAGGACTGTGGGTGTTTAAGAATGGAACTTCAGTAGAGTTGTGAAGGAACTTCTCTGAAATCAGTGGTGGAGCCTCCTGATGCAGTATGAGGAGACAGAAACATTCTGCCACATATCAGGGCAAAGTCTCAGTTTTTGGTACCCTGAGAAAAAGGCCTCTTGGATAATGACATAACAATTTCAGTCTCTCAGTGTTTTAGGACAAACATCTACTGTTTCTACTTCCTTTTTTCTTTTTTTTTTTTTTTTCCTAATTGTTAATGCATTGGCTCTATTGCCATGAGGAGGATAAATTCCCTGTTTAACATGGTTTCACTTCACTCTTTCTACAGCAGCCCCACATAGGATATATTTTAAAGTCCAGAATTAATAGAATATCACTCTTTGAGCTGTCTTAAGATCTCATTCTGCATTACAGCACCAGTGACTGGAAGTTTTATATGTGTGGTGGTTAGGCTGTTTCTCAGCTCCTTTGATCTTTACATTCAGTGCACAGTTTCTTCTTCTTGTCAATTRTTTTCTAGTTTTTAGAAGACCTTTTACACATGGTTATCTACAGAGTTTATCAGAGTTAACAATTTCTTTCAATCAGTTTTAATAGCCTTTTCACTGTATTTAAATAGAAAAACTACTCATAAGAAATGTTACCTTGAATTATTCCTATAGAGATAGTTAGAGACAATATAACAGATCATGAAGAACATGTAGATACATTTTTGTTCYTGATAATATGCTTTTGCTTAATTTATATTCTTGGGAAAATATGACTCAGTATCTTGACTAATTTCCTTTCTGGTGCCCTTTGATGATGTATTATTGGTCTTTAATCTGAAAGGAACACAGCAATTGGTAAGAGATTTTGTGCCATTCAAATGGCAGAAGATGTGTTGTCTTTTATGAATTCTCTCCCTTTTATGAAATTTTATGAATTTATAGCTGCTTCATAAACTTGCTTAAAGCCTAGTATAAACAAAAGCTTGCATGTGCTCTCAAAAAGTGCACCTCATGTAGAGAAAGTGAGATGTGTTGAGAAGACAGGATAATGTAATGTTTTATGCATGTAAATTTACTTGATCTATATTGGTCTTTTCAATTCCCTTTCCAAACAAAGAACATGGTAATTTCATTTTACAGATAATGTAGTTTGAGGCCCTAAATCAGTTTAGCAGTACACATTTTTGATTCATGGCGTGGGGCAGTCGCCAGCTCTGGATGTATCTGTTCATAATCTCCTCAGCAGAAATTCAGCAGTGACTGATATGTTTAATGGCACTGGCATTGTCTTTGGGCATTGGGAGAGATCACGCGACGAGCTGTGTGATTCATCGATCACCACAATACCTATAGACAGCCACCACAGGGGGAAATTCTCCTTTGCATTCTGAAAGGAAAATGATCTGAAGAATTCTGGCTTTCTGTGGCCACCCTCTTCTGCAGATGTGCTTTGGGGCTACSTAATTTAATTATATGTGTATTATTTTTCACGTGTGCATGTGCGCTTGTGTCTATTATGTTGAGTTCCAATTTTGCTTTATGGTCTAAACGATGGCTGGAAGCAAAAACCTTCCTATGAAGATTCCTGAGTTATTCCTTTATTTCCCTCTACATGTAAGTTGAGCACAGGCTGAAGACCAGCTTGAAGAGTGATTCTTTTTTTGTTGCTTGGTCTACAGCATGAATATGCACCAGACAACACAACTGCTAATAAGCCACTTGTCATCCTTCCRTAAATTATTCTGTTAGTTTTCAAAAACCCTGTAGATCCAGGCTTYTGTAACAGCATTAAATGTGCAGCAAGATCTGTCATTTAACTTGCACAAAATGCAAAGGAAGTGCCATTTGTATTGRTTGCTATAGATTTTTGTCTTGTCTAATGGGATTTATATTTTTTCTATGAACTTGTGTTGAAAAAAGAAGTGAAAACAAATAATGGCCAGACATAGAGAACATATTTGAAGTATAGAAATAACACAAACCTTTAAATTTCTCGTGCATGCCATGGCATCCCTGGTTTCTAAGGCATCCAATCCCATCTGTCTTTTTGCCAAGACAGAGATGCAAAAGTGCACTGGAAACAGCCTCCTTTCACTTTGCATTAAAGCAGACAGACCGGCACTCAGCTTTGTGCATTTTGAGCTCACTGCAATAAAAGTTTTAAGAGATAAGAAGCTTTTTCTATTTCAGGGTTGCCATTAGCCTGAATAATATATAAACATGGGAAAAGGTCTGAAGTCCTTTTGAGGCTCAYAGTATAGCTTCAATTAAATTATACATCATTATCACAGCTGCCAAGCCTGGTGTGGGATTTTAGCCCCCTATCTCACTAAGTGTTCTATGTAGCTGCCTTGTCCAATTCTTTTTTCTTCATTTTCTTAAGCWGTAAGAGCGCTCTTTGAAAAACTAGGCTTAAGGAACAAAGTGGAGGATGAGGTTTGGTTAATCAAGAAAGAACATGGAGATGTCAACAGTCAAGCACCAAGGGAGGAAGGAGGTCAACTCTCGAGCCTTAAAAACCACTGGGGAGAAATCAAACACTATTAAGTCATGACATATTATGTTCCTTTTGAACCAGGGCTGTGTGTAYTCCCTCTGTCTGCTGAGAGGTTTGCAGAGCAGCTCCGAGCTGCTCATGAAACCCCTTGTGAAAGCTGAATTTCTGGGGATACCCACTGGGGATGCTTTCAGTCCACAAAGCTGACAGTGACAGTGAAACACAACCTAAACAGATGCATTCTTTGTCTCTTTGTCCATTTATGGTTCTTTCAGGGTCTACGACCCAAATTTTTTATGATGGCTTGTCATATTGCAGATGAGTGTTCTTTTGGATCTCAACATGATACAGAGTTATTCAGCCCTCATAATAGGTGTCAGCTAGTTAGTATTTTATGTTGGCTTTGGCATAATTCTAGGATATACAGAACTATCATCACGTGCTTAGGAAAATCATAATGGCTTGTCTTATTTATTCCTATAATATCCTCTAAAAGTGTTAGAAGGGTTTTGACTAATTATAATACTCACATCACCAATGCCACTGCACCTGCCATTAATTTTATCGGTTTTCTTGTTCTCTTTGTACAACTATAACATTAATGAATATTTGGCTTGAGTAGCCATACATGAAAGACTGAAATCAAGGTGGCATCACAGAGTTCTGTGTGTAGAATACTTATTTAGGATTATACCAGACCATTGATTTTTTTACACTGAACAGGCTATTGATTTCAGTGGCTGCTTAACGTGCAGATCAATGACACATTATGGGGTTTAAATAGTAACATTTGATACTTAAAAATAAATGAGACAGGGGTATCACTGCCTTCCAAGCAGGACTAAAAAAAATCTGATAAAAATGCAAACTTCCTTAAAACTTTAGACAGTTACAAAGCTCAGTTCAGAAGAAGTATCAGGTTGATGCCTTAAGTTTTGGCCTTCATGTTTTTCAGATTCTGTGTTGCCTAGGGGTGTAGTTCTGAACCTCATATTAAGTGCTAGTAAACTCTCTTCACTAAGTAGGTAGACAWAATAAATCCTTTTCCTGCTGGAGACCAAGGACAACGAGTACAAGTTTCAGGCTCAAAAGCACAAACAAGGGTGGCTGAAGAAGGAAAACTAGAAGGATGGGCCCTCACAACCTGGAGCTGTAATTGGACAGTTAAACCTCAGTATGCAAATGAACCAAAACTTAAAAAAGGGTGAGACCTTGTGACCGGTTGTCCATTTGGTGACCATTTTGTGTCCATCTTGAGTGTAGCCCTGGTCAGGCTCATGTCCTGCCAGAGGTGTACCCTAAAGGCCTTTCAATAAACATCTGCTTTATTCTCTAGCTCTGTCCAGTTTCTGTTCCAGGTCAGCCTTCCCAGAGGCATCAAGGTAAAGAATGTGTGAGGAATAATTATATTTAAATGAATATTTAAAATGTAAAATTGAGAATTTGTTGGGGAACATTTGAGTTGAAAGTCATGTGCAGTGGGTTGCACCACAGCACTGGCACTGACCTGGCAGAGCTTTGCTTGTTTACTCACAGCCCTGGGCAGCCTGGGCTGGTGCTGCACGTCCTGCCCAGCTCGTGTTGCCTCAGATGTGTTCTCTGTCTGATACAGCAGCAGTTGGCAGAGTAGCAAAGGAGCATTTCACTGGCAGGAAATCAGACCATGTAGAAATCAGGCTCATTATCCCAGTGATCTGAATTTATGGGAAGCAGTTGGAAATCCCTTAAGATTGTTTACACCAAACTTCGTGTGAACTGTACGCTTTCCAGTCCTGTTTGAGAGACAAGAAGAGATGTTGGACTAGGAAATCCACTGCAGATTTTTGGAAATCTAATATACAAGACCTTTAACTGCTTAATCCTCCACTCAGCACAATTTGTTCTGACATAGGTTTCTTAAAAATTGGGTGAAATCCATGTTCTTAAATTTGCATTTGCAGCACTCAGGCATTTTTCTGAAGCATGGCTTGTCACTTATACCTCTAGAAGTGCATTGAGATGGAGGATGAAGTGCTCATCTTTGGTGGTTTACACTGTTTGATTAATCCTCACACTGGAAAAGAAACTTTTTTTTAATATTAGTTATGCTTTAGTATAKACCTTAGATACAAATGCAGAAGCTTTAAGCCTGTGCAGGCTTACAGACCAAAYATATAACAAGTTAATTTTTGCTTTTCTGTGGCAGAATTATTTTATAGGCATTTCTGCTGATATTGAAAGAGAAAAGCAGACACACCTTCCTCAATTGCTTCTTCAAAATGAGTTGAAAAATGTGTTCTCCAGCATGTAACATATGCCCTTTAAAACTGCTACTGTGCTGCTGYCTGCTCTTATCAGTATGGGCCATAAATTTTGCATGGGTATAGAGGGAACTGCAGCTTGAGRACTTGGAATAGTTAGCAAGATGCTGCTAAAGTATACAAAGTACACTTGCAAATGGGTCTTTGTAGACAGGCATCATTACCAAGATCTGTGTGTGCAGAACTGTGCAAGCCTGGGGAGTATTAAAGGCCAGAGCTCGCAGGAACCTAATTTTGGGTGAATGGAGTCCTTAGATTCATTGTGATATCGCACATAAATGAAAATACCAAATGTCATTGACTTGTCAGTGAAAAAGTAGCCCAGGCTTTGTAACAAATGGATCAGTGATGTATATTTGGAAGCTGTGTGACATATTAAAGTAGTTTATGAGGCACARTTTGTTTTGGTGGTCTGCTCTGATTGATGGTGTGCTATCTGCCACTGCTTTAGATGTTGTGGTATGTTTGTAATAAATGTTTGTTCCGAGACAGTGCTAAATGTGTTCCATCTAAATCATTCATTACTTATAACAAGTTTCGGTGTATATGAATCAAAGCTTTTTTAAACTTGCCTTCAAAAGAATGTATCATTTTGAAGCAGCTCTGTCACCTGTGATGGGGCCAGCTGCACGCCTGAGTGCTCAGACCCTTTCTTTCAGCAGTGCCAAAGTTAAACTGCAAGCAGTGTAATGTTAAGTACCACATTTAAGAGCTTGTTTCCTTTTCTAATCTAGCGCTTGTATTTACTTCTTTTTTCAGTTTTGCAAACGGAATTGCAGAAAATATCAGAAATAAGCACTGAGGGATGAGGAGGAAACATCGGTGTAACAACTGGACTTGTCAGAGGAAGCGCATCAGTGGGAGGGATTTTTGCTGATGTTTTATACCAGTGTATCACCCATTCATCAGAAAACTATAAAAAATGTATGCACTACTCACAGGGGATTTACTCTTTCTGGAAAGTGCAGAATGCATCMTCCTTAAGCAAAGAGTGTACTTTGTTCCCTCTTGATTGGTAAGAGAAGGAATGTTTTTTTCCCATAGGACTTGTCTGTGTCCTTCCTCCGAAATTCAAGTGACAGTGGAGAAAACCTAAGGACTATCATTCCCAGGATGATCAGTGTAGAAATACTACATAACTTTTTATTGTAAAAACATTGATTTTCATTTCTTTGTGGCATTTGAAGAGACTTAGGTTTTTTTCCTGTTTCAGTAGCCACTAGGAAGCATAGCAATGTCACAGAATTCCAGAATGAGTCAGGTTGGAAGGGATCACAACTGGTCMTCTGGCCTCAACCCCCAGCTCAAGCAGTGTCATCCCAGAGCACAGGGCACAGGATTGTGTCCAGGTAGTTCTGGAATATCTCCAGTGAGGGAGACTCMACACCCTCTCTGGGTGATCTGTTCCAGTGSTCTGTCACTGCACAGTGAAGAAGTTTTTCCTCATGTTCAGGTGGAACTTCCTGTGCATCAATTCCTGCCCCTTGTCTCTTGTCCCATTGCTGGGCATCACCGAGCAGAGCCTGGTCCAGAACTGGACACAACACTCCAGAGTAACACAGAGGTGCTTGAAGTAATATTAAATTCTTAACAGAACAAAAATTTGTGCATCTGTTAATTTAAAATCTACATGCTGTTGTATTTTGACTACTCTTTAAAGGCAATTGTTTTCATATGATATAGACATGCACACTAAAATGTAGATAAAAAAAAATGAGATGTGACTTTTAAAAATTATTTTGGCTCGTAGAAATAACACGTGAATCATAACAAATATGTGAATCTCCAGACAAGAGTCCTTGGTCCCTTATAACGTCAAAAGAAGCAGATTGTTGCATCAAACAGTTTTTAAAACAGAAACAAGTTTGGCAAAGAATGAAAAAAGAAAACAGCACAGACTTGCCCAAGCAGTCCAGACTTGATGCAAAAAAACTCTCCAGTTCCTAATTGTCTTTTTTTTTTTTTTTTTTTTTTACTCTTCGAGACAGTATAAAACACAAATTATGTGTTGCCATTTGGAAAGAAGCATGCAGGTGCCTTTTCTCATCGTTTTCAGAAACAAAGAATAGAAAGAATAAAAGGCACAGTATTACAGAGTTCAAGGTGCTGTAATGATGGGTTGAGGCTGTACAGCTGCAGCAACATCAAACAGTGGAAAGCATCTGCATAGCATAAGTTAGTCTCTTTATTCCCTCAGAGGTATGTATCCATATCTGTGCTAAATTATTATGGGGGGGTTTTTTTAACATATAGACTGTATAGATATGGATTGATCATCTTTCTCTTTTTCTGTTAATGTTCTCTTTCCAGAGGTTCTTAGCATGTTAATAGCATCTTCTAAGCAGCACATTCAGGAGTGTTTATCAAAACCTGAAAAGTTATGTAAGTAGACCCAGAGGAAGAAAAACAAGATGAAACTCAGAGAACATAACAGAAACTTGTGGCATCAGCAACTCAAAAGGCGAAATAGTTCAGCACTTGCTGCTTCCTAAACCTAATGAGCAGATATTGTGTGGCAATAGGTGGAAATAAAATCTGCACTTTAATATCCATCTTATCTATATCCAACCCCTCTCTTGCCGTTTTAATTGGAAATCTTTGCCTCTGCATATTCACATTTCTTTTTCCTCTGTGGATGTCTTTTTCTTTATCACGTTGTAAGCAACCAGTTGTTGCATTCTATAAAGTCTCTTAYATAGGCTTGGTGGAAGAAGTGGCTGCCTTGGGAATGTTTGTCTATAAGACTGACTATCCCATCAGTTCATAGAAGCTATGCCCATCCATGGGTAGAAAATGGTTTTTACAGATTGCCTGCTTGTTTCTCACTTTGGCTTGTGGAAAGATCACGTGTGCTTAGGTGCTACATATCTGGAATATATATGCATGTGTGTGTATGTCATATAAATGATGTATACACAATATCTTTAAGTTCTAAATAATTTTGTAAGTTTTGCAGCACAAAAAATGGCATATGCCCACCTCAAGGGGAATAAAAAATGAGGGGAGGTATTTCCATCATCTAATCAAACCATGGCTCAGATTTTAGCAACATTAGCTGCTGTTCTGCCTTCTGTCCAGTACCAGTAAAATCTGGCTTCATTTTCTGCCTTCTCCCTTTCTGAGAGTATTTAAGGCCCAAGAGRAAGGCAAGGTGGAAACCCCAAGGTTGTCTCAGTGATTTTTGATATACTCCCTACCCTGTGCTTAGAATGAGAAGGAAAGAGGCGGCTGCTTTGGGAATSGCCGTGGTTTATCTGTGAGCACACAGCCACTCAGCTCAGGAGCAATGTCAAGACTCCTGCTTTGAACTGGTGGCTGCAGGAGTGAGCAGTGGCTTAGTTATTGCATCTTCTCATCCTGCTTCTTCCTTACCTACTCTTTTCACTGCTTCTCAGTTACAGTGAAAAGAGTTATTACTTCCCTTAGAAATACAGCTGATGCCCCTATTGGCAAGCCCAGCTGATTTTCAAGGTTGCTGGCAATAGCAGGTGTTGCTGCATGACCAACCATTTTTTCTTTAGTAACTTTTCACTCAAGTTTTGCACTCAAGGATTTCCTGAGAGTGGTACAGACCCCAGGGCATTTATACACCAAGACAAGGTCTTTTATTCAGGCTTTTTGACAGTGATGCATAATACTCACTGTGTCTGGGAGGAAGCAACACGTTTGTCTTTTTATCCGGTTCAATAACCTCTGCTGCCTGTGCTTGCTGCTACAGAGGAATGACTAAGCTGGGAATCAGGGCTTTAATTTTTGACTCCCACCTGCTGGTGGAATCTGTTTGACCATGCCATTTATAAGTCTAGCTTTGTTRAAAGGCAGGAAAAAACACCAGTCTGCAAACTTTTCTATCAGCTTTGATGGAACCTACTGTCCAGACTTGCCTCTGATATTTTTTGCTTTTCCTTCTTACAGGGGGATCTGCCATTCCAAGCAGCTACCAATATAATTTTTTTATTCTCTTTCTCTGCAAAAGTAAATTTAACCTCAGTCCTCTTGCCTGGGGAGARTTTTATCTAGTAACTACATAGAGATTTGAGAAATACAGAGATTAGGTGATCTGCCAAATCGTGSTGCCTCTGTCTCTTACAGCACAATAATAAAAAGATCTTTCCTGTAATGGCTCTTTATTGCCAATTCCCTAGCTGTTCTTCACTAAAGTACAATTAATTAGTAAAGGGGCTTCCCATACAGMAAATTGTTGATGGAGCATCTGAGAAAAAGCAGTAGAGCATAACCCTATGGAAACATACTATGGAAAAAAAATATATACTTCCACCCCAGGAATGYCCTTTGTTCCTCTCATTTGCATTCTGAGKTTTATGGTSTTTGGGTTGTTGGGTCCTGTTGGTCCCCTCTTCTTAACTTGTCTCTCTTTTGATGCTTTGAGCACTGTCTTTATCGGTTCCTCATTTGTGAGCAGGTTTAAAATAGTGCAAGAGTTGTCTGCAGGTTTTGCAGTGAGTCTGCAGTGGTAGCTCCAGGCTCCCACTGTCCCCTTTTAAAATGACAGCTCTCCCTCCTGAGCTTGCTCCAAAGGGCTGAATTTGAATGCTAATACAGACTTTTATTATTATTTTTGTTGCGGTTCAATTCAGAGATTAAGGATAAAGTAAAGAGCTGGTTTTCTGACTGCTTAGGGACTGCTRAAAACAGGACTGAAATGCTACTGTTCCCAATGGTTTATTAGGGCAAAGACACAGTTTGCCAATATTTCCTTTAAATATATGTGAACTCAATCTTGCAGTAGTTGTAAAAATCAATTTCACTAATAATTAGAATTATAGAATTTTCTGCCAGTAAATGTGCTATATATAAGGARGCATTGGACTCCACAAGGTCAATATACTTGCCTTCAAAATATATCCTAATATCTCTTAATGCAATCCACCAATTAAAAAGTCTATAAATAAGTATTTACTCAATAGATTATAATGTCTCCAAAGGGAGCAATTAGGCTTTTAAGGAGAAGTCTTAAACATTCCCATGAAGGTTTTAGTATTTTCTTTAACACTTACTTACACAAATGYACATTTCAGAAATTATGTTTGAAAATCTATGAATTTATAGTAAACTTGTAATTTGCACCCCAATGGTAAATAGTCTTAAAATGAGTGTTGGTAATGTTTAGCAATATTWATTTCAGCCCATAAATGATAAAAATATGAAAGSARGTTTTCTTTCCTGCTATGGTGTTGAGTACCTTGCTATACACCACAACCTTTAGTGCAATTAACAATCATACGAGAACAGGTTTTGTCCCAAATAGCTCTCTATGTATTTTACATACTGGAGATAAAGGGATTTAAAATACTGAGCCAGATTCTTGATGTAAATATCAGTGAGCTGAGCTGATTTAAATTAGCTGAGCATCTGGCCCATTCTCTTTGAAAACAGATAATCTACTCCAGTAATTGACTGAGATTTGTGGGTTTCATTTCTTTCATTTTATATTTAATGGTATAAAATAGTGGCATAGAAATCTAGCCAAGATTATTAAAATTATTGATCACCTATGCTGTCCAATCAGCTACCAACTATGCACAGTTATAAACCATTAGTTTTAGGTTATATTAGAAATTCATCCAATTATAAAAAAATAATAATAATTAAAAGGATCAGGGATGTGTGTCAAAATATAATTGCACATTGCAGAGATAGCAAATTGTAATAGTAGATCTAGCAGTCATTTTTAGGGGAGAGGACAAGGGCAAGTTGTGAAAAATTCAAATATGACTGAAATGCCAGTAAATGTCATACTAATAAGAGTATACATTATAACCTACTGTGATTTTTTTTCTCCCATGGGTCATTTTTTTTGTTTTGTTTTGTTTTGTTTTTTTCCAAGGTTCCCTCACTGTGGAAGACAGCCCTTTCCCAAATCTCTGGCCCATTTCCTTTTTTTTTTTTTTAACCTAATCCATTAAATTAATAGCTTCTATAATTAATCTACAACCTTTTGCAATATAAGAGCTATGAATCAGGCACACGCAAAATCAAAAYAAACCCTCCTGCTTTGAAATTACATTGTTTTTATGTAATTCCTTATTATGGTTTGCCATAGCAGAACAAGATTCACTGTGTTTTTTCTGCAAACTGAAAATAAAACTATACATGTTGTACAGCTACCAGTATAGCAGACTGTAAATCATGTTTAGATATTTAGTAAGCAATGGCAAAAGTGACAAAAAAGCAGCTTGCTTCAGTGGTTACAAATATAAACCCAAGCTGATTAGCAAAGTGATTTCCTCTCAAGCTGCCTCTGAAAGAGAAACAATATCATCCCTGATATTCCACTGAAAGCAGCAACTTGAAACAGCCACATCTTGGTTTTCTAGCAGGGATCTTCTCATTCCTGTAGCAGAACTTTTTTCGTATCTTTGGGATGTGTGAGTATTTTGGGTATTTTAGGCAGTGTTTCAGATAGGGAATCTTCTCTTTGCTCGTCAGTGCTTCACACTCACCTGCCACAAAGGCGATCCCCGCCCTAAAATAAGTTTTTGTTGTGTGTTTGACATAGAGAAGTGCTGGGGTAATTTAGAATTTGTAGAAAATAATCTGCTACATTAGCGCTATGAAGTAAATAAAGATTTGCTTTATGGCTGTTTTAAATAGGCAAGTGAAGGTGGATCAGAAAATCACCTTCCTAAGGTAACTGAGCTGCAGCCTCTCCAGTTCTTCTCTGGACAAGCACCAGAGTCATAACCAAAACCATTAGCAGAGCATTTGGAAGAATTATAACAGCCAAAGAATGCCTTTTAATGCTGAGTACTCTCAATGACTGAAATTACTGGAAAGCATCCATTTCCCTTCAGTTATTTAAGTGCCCAAAGTGGCAAATGAGTGCAATTTTCAGAAGTGTATAGATGAATAATTCTAATTGATCTGAATCACAGAGAAATGACCAGGCTCCCCTACAAAATCCCACTTTGCCTTCATCTACATCTTTAGATGTCTGCATATTGCAAATGTTTTCTTTGGACACCAAATCAAGGAACCATCTTTGCTTAGTTGCTCAGCTGTGAATTCATGCTTAAATGAAGCATTTGGTTGTGTGCTTTCCTCAACAAAGAAAATYGAAGGATGGCAGGGTCACAGAATCATAATAGGTTGGAACAGACCTCCAAGATCATTGAGTCCAACCTTTGGTTGACCATGACCTTGTGAAACAGCCTGTGGCACTGAGTACCACATGCAGTTGGGTTTTTTTTTTGAACAATCCCAGGGCTGGTAATTCCACCACCTCCCTGGGCAGYCCTTTCCAAAGCTTGAAATCCCTTTCAGTGAAGAAATTCTTCCWGGTGTCCAGCCTGAACCTCCTTGGTGCTATTTCCTCTGGTCCTCTTGCTGTTTGTCTGGGAGGAGAGAGGGGAGAAGAGATCCTTGTGACCCAAAGTACATGGCAGAGGTTGGCTGTAATTGCTAGTTAGCAGCTGCATTGCTTCCTGCTAACTTCTGTGGCTCTAAAACTTTTGACAGTCTGAATTGAGATGCAGTATCTTTYGTGTCCAGAGGGAATTTGAAATCTAATCTGTTAATGTGGAATGGAAAATAGATGGGGGTAGAGGCTGAGGGTGCTYGTTGAAAGAAGAAAATGAAGATTTAGAAAAATAATCCTCATTTAAATCCCTTAGGCAGCATTTTGAAAATCTCTGCCTYGAGTATCAGCTGTGCTAGGGATTGATACCAAACAATGGGGAAAGTACTTTGGATAGTCAGAATGTATTTGGTTCTCAGATAAATAAAAAGGACTATAGACTGTTCCTTTAGTAGTTTTGCATATTTTTTTTCTTTTAAAAAGATCTATTCATGGAATAATAGAGATAAAAAATGCCAGACCCTCAAAAGGTTTTCAATGACAGTGTACAACACTGAAGTCTTAATTCATGTAGTTAAAGAAGAATAAGAAATATATATTTCATAGCCTTTCAAAAGGATTCAAGAGAAATTAGTGGACTAAGGATTGTCCCATCGATCATTTGTAACAAAGATCTTTTTTTTGTTAACAAACGAAAAATTAAATCTTGTAACCTATGAAATATACAAGCACAAAAGAGGGCAGAATTATTTACTAAATAAGTACTTTTTAAAGCGACATCTTTTTCTTTGGGGGGATTGGGATGATAAATTTCCTAGTGTAGTTTGACTGCAAATGAAACAGCAAATTAATGTACAGGCTGTGGAAGTTGAAGAAGGCAGGAGTGGCCTCCGGGCAGTGTCTCGCTTCATTTCTGCCCCTCCTTCCCCAGCATCAAACTGGATCTCAGTGTTGCTGCCTGCTGGACTGCTGGCTTAGGTATTAGGTCATCTTGGATGGTCTAAATCAGGGCTATATTACCAAAACGCTTCTGAGGGCAGGAAGGTGAAGTGGGTGGAGGTTCAGCTTTGTTGAATTTTGGAGGGGGGAAGGAGCAGTGGGGCTGAGGGACAGAGGGAGGAGACTGAGAGCAGAGCTGCTCTTGGGCAGATTTTGTCAGACAAATTACAGACGAACTGAGATTTTTCAACCCCTACTCCTAGTGAGCTGGTCTTATTTGCCCCTAATGTAGCACCAAACCCAGARGGTTTTCTCTCTTTCTTTTGAAGCCTTGCAAGAGAGAATAAAGAGTAGAAATAAGGTATGGAGAGCAGGCTTTCCTCCAGTGATGAGGTGGGGTAAGATGGAGACCCAAGGTCTTTGCAGGATGAGATTCCCTCTGGCTTTTTTTCTCATGGTGGGGAGAATCAGATRTGTTCAGAATTGAACCTTGCAGTTAGGCCAAATATTATTTAATTTGAAATATTCACTGTGAACTGGGATGTCACTGGCCTATAAATGCATCCAGTTGTGTATTTGCTAACTGGACAAATTAGACCCACTGAGTTTTAGATCCCTTTCCACATCTTCACTTGGCCCAAATGTCTTAACCCACASCTTTTGGCATTTTTAGTGGAAATCACTGTAGAATATTTTAAACTATTCTAACATAGCATCCAAGGCTCATATTTTGGCATGATTCCTGAAGAGTTAATGTGTCTTAGTATACTTTTACACTGTAAAGGAATGTTTATACACAGCAGTTACCTCTTCCAGAGAGGAAGGAAGCACAGGTATTGCAAATTAGAGTGGTAGGGTAAGCTCAGAGTGTTTCTAATGAAAGAAGAAACAGGAGTGTACTTTTGTTGAAGGGTCCATGASCTTATATTGAAGTACAAGACTTCTGTGCCACTTAAGCAAAATATTTTGTGCCTGAAAGCAAGCTGTACTATTAAATCTGTATTTTTTGTTACTTTAGGAAAAAAAAGAAATTAAATAGTAAAGAACGACACTAGTATTCCAGCACAATCCTTTGCAGATATTTACAACTGCTTACAAATTTTTTGTAGTTGTTATGTTGGAGGAATTCTTGTGATATTCCAGGTACTTCACATTTACAGATATGAAAGAATTTGTTAAGCAAATTGTTAAATATTTTTATACTTACACGACTAGATAAATTTGTATGTGAATATTTCCTATAGGTTGTTGAAAGCTTGTGTCATTTCTTGACTTTTCAAAGTGGAACAACTSTCCTCAGGGTAGTTAGTAAGAGAGTAAAAATACAGTATATTCCATGTATTATTTGGAAGTGGTCCAGTTTTCCTAACTTGTCATGGTAAGGCTTATCAATCCAGATTAGCAGTTTAACAAGGCCAAGTCCAAGGTGCTGCACCTGGGTCAAGGCAATGTCTGTTATGGATCCAGGCTGGGGATGAACAGATCCAGAGCAGCCCTGGGAGAAGGACCTGGGGGTATTGGTGGGCGAGAGGCGGGATATGCCCCAGAAATCCTCCCTGTGTGCTGGTTGTGGATGTCCCATCTCTGGAAGTGTTGAAGGCCACATTAGAAGGGGCTTTGAGCAAGTTGATTTTTGTGGAAGGTGTCTCTGCCCCCAACAGAGGTGTTGGAACGAGTTGGTCTTTAAGRTCCTTTCCAACCCAGCCCGTTTTAAAAGTCTGTGATGTTACAGAACTTGAATCCAGTAGTCTCAGGTTTTGAAACTTTTCTCAGGCTGGTTAAAAACAGTTGGTGAGTCTGGTAATGATAATTTTCAACTGAAGTTTTAATAGTATAAGAATGTGTAATATAAATAAAAATCATGTACAGGTGTTATACTTCAAGTGAAAATCTTCCTTGCCCTATGTTTAGACTTCTGTAAGTGACAACCTGACTTTTCTACTGTTCTAGACATCATTAATGTGGAGAAGTTTTGTCAACTTCAGCATAGGTTTTCAGAGCAAGAAACCAACCTCTTGTTAATCAATCAACTGGAGCAGGATTTGTTTTCTTTAAGTAGCTTTGCTTTTACATTGTTTTGCTATGGGGTAACACATTTCTTCATGAAATACCTTATATATATATTTTATACCTTATTTGATTCCACCACGCATGGCACAGGCAAGAACATTATCCAGATCTGGAACAAGCCCTAAAGGGTTTTTCATCCCTTAAATAACAAGATTTTGTCAGTTTGCTCCATATATAATCTTGCTTCCTTAAATTAAGAGGCATTCAATAGGAAACTTTCCAGAACTCTCCATCATTCTAAGTTTTAAATGAGCACCTACCAATCTGAGTAAGTACAGAAAGCTGAGATACCTTTTGATATAAATAGTCTAATGTGCAATTTGTGATCTGCCTGATTATTTTCAATCTGTGTATTATGGTAGTTAATATAGAGTATATTTGTTTTCACAGTTGATTGCTGTGTTTCAGTAATGGAAAAGCAATCCAGCTGAGCAGTTGCCTTAAAAGTCCTCTCACTAAATAAATGGCAAGTCTATTATAAATTCCATAATTTTAAGCTAGGCTGTAAATTTAKGACCTCTTGGGGTCTCTCTGTGTAAGTTTTTCCTGCAGAGAGATTGACTTAGTCCATATCAGCAGGATTTTTTTTACCAGTAATCGATGCAGTTATTCTACAGCTCTGCTTACTGTGTCTTGCTACTGTAAGATTAGAAGGCTGGCAGCAAAGAAGACAAAGTGAAAGCTTCATTTATTTGTTTTAGGTTCAGCTTTGCAAAGCACAATAGTAATGGGAAGTATGATATTCATGAAAAATGGTGCGGCTGGAAATAATGTGAAACTCAATGGGAATTAAAAATTTTAATCCAATAAAAAATAAAATAAGAAAAGGTTGCAGTTCCCTCTGTTGCCAGCCCTTTTTAAATTTCTCTTTCTAAGGCATGAGAATTAGATGAAAAAAGAGTGAGATGTGAGTGCATAAACGTTTTTTCCTCTGAAGCTCCAGATAGRGTCTGGAATTAGAGCCTCTGCTTCTCTGGATGTGTGGGATGCAGCCTTCCCTGGGTCATAAGAGCAGGTAAATAGTGTACATGAGGGTCCTTGTGATTCTKTCTGCCTTCCAGTGTTCCTATGTACGGGACAGAGACAACAATTTTCTTCCTSCAAGAGTGCAGAAATGGGCCAGGTKGGAAAGAGAAGTTTTCTCCTTTCTGCACATTGCAATGAGTTTTACATAATTTGTATCAGAAGTTTGGTTTGGGATGGAAGATCCTCAAGTGAAAGGTTAATRTTCCAACATCCTTAGAAGCTTTTTGGTCTGTGCTTGCTACTTGTAACTAAACAATAATTAAATCTGCAGCAGTCCTACTTCCCAAATGTTGAGTGACATCAAAAGAAAGTGTCCTTTGCAAGGAGCTTTCTGGGGACTGCTCTTGGGTCTTCCATTCCCRATTTTGTTGTGGCCAGGACCTTTGCTTGAGCACCTTCTCTTACCCTATTTCYCACCCATCAGTCCTTTAGTTTTCTAAAAAGGATGGATTGATTGTTATATTTTTGCAGTTAGAACCTAGATCTGTCTTGCTTGACAGTGTAGCAAGTCTCTGTCCTGTGAGCTAAACCATCAAAGAGCTGTCTAGACTCTTGGATTGACTCCTTGAGGGACCCAAAAAAATGCAACGTTGGTACATTCACCACAGGATGGTCAGGGCATGGTTTGCATCCTTTAGCTTGTGCAAAGGACCTCTCCCTTTAATACAAAAATTAGGGGGTTTTATGAACAAAATGAAATAACAAAACAAACTGTTGCCTGTTTAGTCTCACTCATGTCTACAAAAATGATTTAATAGATCTAGTGCCTCATGATTAATGATGATGATGATGTGCTTTAAATTTCTGGTTTCATTAATAAGTTTGTGGCTTGCATGAAATAAGATTAACTCCTTCAACATGCAATATCAGTAACAAGTTGAAGAACTAAGTGRATTTTTTTCTGTCGTGAAAAATTTGGCTGCATGCAATAGAAAGTCTTTTAAAATAAATTTTAGGGGTCTACCACTTGACTAATTTTATAAATCATTGGTTAAATGAAAATAATGTCTTCTAGAAACATCTATAGTAATTATTGCATARCAAGAGTTTATACTTTGATTTATGGTGATTTATTTTTACAAAATTATTGTATGTTCAAGACTGAATAGATTTATATGCATATACAACTTAAATTTCCCATAGAGTGATTTACATTTCAGTTAGTGAGAGAATAAGTAATGCTAGTTGAAAATATGTGTTCATTCTTTAAAAAGTAATTGTAACTTCTTACCTAAACAGTAGTGTTTCAAGTTTCTTGGGTTAGKGCTTATATGRATGAAAACAAATTTAAAAAAAGATGAAAAAGTTAATCTTAAAGCACCTTTTTGTAGATTTCAGAAAATTGTTTATGTGACCTCATTTGGCTGTTTTTGCTTTTGCTGAGGTGGTTTCTGTGGAGCAAACCTGCATTTTCAGGTGAGTGAGCAACCTACTCTGGCATTTCTGCTGCTTTTTCACCTCAGCTGGTTCATCTGGAGCCCAACTGCACGTTGCTGCACAGCAAACTGCACAAACAGCACGTAGATGAAGCCGTGACGGCGCAGAAGATCGAAAGGAGGGATTATGCGGAGTAATTATGTGTGTAAAACTCTGAGGGTTTGCGCCGGCAGACTCAGAGGGGTTCTGTGATGGTGCTCAGCCTGTGCACAGCCCACTGGGCTGAGAGCAGGGCTCTGAGCCTCTCTCTGCTTCTGCCTTTGGCACCAGAGCAATGGGCAGCCCTGCAGATTTGGTTGCTGAGCTGTGTCCTGYGGGAGCTCAGGGATTCTGAACAACCAACCAATATGATTCAGCAGAAKCCATTTATTGTTTACAATCACCTGTATTTATACATTCTAAAACTACTGTGCGTGCATTACTTCATTGCTGCCTCTATCTTGTCCACGAGTTCAGCATGCACCTCTCAGAAAATATGATAGTTAAGGTCCAGTTCTTCATGGCCCTCCTTTATCTGGTTCTTGCAGTCTTGGTGTTCTGTTTCTCAGCCTCTTCTTTCTTATTTTAGAACAGTTTATGCCTTACTAACTGTCCTGGTTTAGGGCAAATTTGGGAGAAAACCTCTGAATATGGTCCTTCTGGGAAGCAAACCCAAGCTGCCCTGTCGCAATAGGACATGAAATAAAGATGCTTGACTCCAGTCAGAAGGCAGTAGAAATCAGAAGGCTTTATTTACAATTCATTTAGCCCTTTTATAGCATGTTGGGCTAAGAAGGCATGTTATTGGTCCCTAGGACTGACACCTCTCCCATTGGCTAAGTAACAGAAATAGCAAACAACACCTGTTGTTATAGGAARGAAATATTGTTTACAGAAGGTTGTTTTGAGAAAAAGAAAACTGTTGAAAAGTTTCCCTTGAAAAGAGCTAGCTCTTCTCAAGCTCAGAAAATATTGAGTCCACACGGCCCCACCCCCAACCAGTCTGGGAAAGAACTTCCTCGGAGAAAAGTGGAAAAAACTATTTATTAACGAACAAAGTGCCCACAAGCATAAAGAATGAATAATATGAAACAATAAAACCTCTTGATGTTCAGAAGTGAGATGGTAAATTTAGAAAGTCCTTGCTGTGGGTAGCTCAGCTCCCTCAGTCTCTTATCAGAGGTCCAGGCCCTGGTGGGCCTCAGGTGCAAACTCCTCTGGGTTTTTCAGTCCAGAGCAGGTTTAAACARTCCCAAGAAAAAGGAAAAAAAACAGTCCAGGGAACATCTCTGCTTCAGCCAGCCAAGGCTAATTAAAAGCAAAGGAGATCTCTGTCCTGCTGTATATCTATTCTTTAGATGAACACATTCTAGGAGCTGGAATGCATAGGACTCAGGCAGTTTTCTCAAAATAAACTGCACGCCTCTTCTTTCCATGCTTCACTCTCAGAACCACTCTTAAAGACCCAGAATTCAATATAAAGCACAAACAGAACAGACAATTGGGGATACAAGCATCATAAAGTCACCCTAGGACACTAACCTTGACGAATTCCAGAGGGTTCYGATAAAAATGACTAAAGACGGTTTTGCTGGAGCACACTGTGGCCTAAGCTGTTCAAATMCATTGTTACAGTGTCCCACTGAACCTGCTCAGGGTAGAAAGCAGCAGCTCAATTCTATCTGCCTTAGAGGCAGCAATATCAGGGTTTGATTTAGACTTGAGGGAGTTGTTCAGGTCTTTGCACTTGCCATCTTACCGTGGTCATTTTCAGTGATAAAAACTTTAGCTGGACAAAAGTCAGTGGTATCTTGTTAACATTGGCAAGCTCTGTAGAAAATGGAAAGGTGAGATATGCAATAAAATTATAATAAAGTTCTGGTTAAATGATTTAAGTGTATTTTTATTTTTAAAAGTAGTGTACTTTTGTTATGCTTTAGGTGGACTCACGTGATCTGAATGCTCAGATATTTCCATGCTGTCTTTAGGGTGCAGGTTTCTTARTACTGTATTTGTCACTGGATCAGATTCTAAATCCCTTCACACAAAACACAGCTGTGAATCCTGCTGGGGTAAGTTGGACTATTTCCTTCATTAAGGTGCTACTCAACATAAAATGATATAATGGAATCTTGTCCTCRCAAGTAAAAAGGTTTCAATTTGCTACTGCAACCCCAACATTTTCAGGATTGTGCTGAGGTGTGCTCTGCAGTATTTACTGGCTRATTTACAAAGCTCTGTAGTGCAATTTTGGTAATCAGTGCTATTTACTTTTGATCAAAACTGGCCAGAAGGAAGGCTTACATACTGGAAAAAGCATAAAACAACTTAAGAAGTATGTTTCATTGTAAATAATAAGYCTTTTGTTTATGGATCTAGAATCTGTAGAAGCCTCCTCTGTGAAGAATAATGCCAGATAGTCTCATGTGAAAAATAGGATATCAAGCTGAATGTATATTTTTAAGTTTTTTTTGTAACTTCGTCTCTCCTCCTGTCAACTTAYATTTCTGTCTTTTCCTGCTTTTTTAAACTTGTTCTATCTTCTGAGAAGATGAAATCTTCAGAGTTCATTCTTTGCTAACAATTAAACTAACTTCTCACACTTTTTCCTCACTCTTTCCTCCCTTTATTAAATTTAGGAATGTATTTATAAATATAATTTATGATGACCTTTCCTTATCAGTTTAATCCTTAGTAATGTTTTAATTCTAATACATGTTGTTAAAATGTCTTGTAGAGATGGTATAGCAGAGACTGAGAAGAAAAGTTGAAGAAAATCGGTGTTATGTACAAAGAAATCACACACTCAGATTTGGAGCATCTTCTTGATTGCAGAGCTGTGAATTCTTGTGCTTGCTCCTATGTTTCATGATAGTTGTTCAGAGCATGAACACCTGATTCTTCTTAACCACCCTACATCAATATATCCTTTAAAAGAAACAATTGATTAAAAAAAAAAAAATGTGTTGCTTGGGAGAAATTGAAGCCAGTATGTATCTCATAAACTATATACTTGGAGATTCTGAAGAGATATCATGATAGGTTAGTAGGATGTGCCTGCTGGGCGGCCCCATAAATAAAGAAGGGTTGGTGCCGAGCAACGCAGGTCTGACCAGTATGGTTATCACTATGTTCTCCTTTATTTCATCTAAAATGGCTGCTTATATACATTTCTAGATAGTTTACAAACTCAGTAGTTTTTCCATTGGCACACAGCATAAAAAGGAATGCAAACACACATTGTCTAACTTCTTCTTAAGGTGGCTACCACCTGTCTATTATTAACTCTACTTATTAACCTTTAAAACCCCATCACCTATCCCAAACACCTTAACAACTAATTTTAACTGCACCACAAGTTCTGTAGATTAATTTTAACTGCGTCACAGGCCTCAAGGCCTCAGCCAGGCCTCAGCCAGGCCTCAGCCAGGCCTCAGCCAGGGTAGTTCAAAGAATCACTCTAAATAGAGATCATGTCCTCCTTCCCTGAGGAATTCCGTAACATGTGCCTTTATAGGGTTTTTCAAAAATTAATCAGGCAGGTCACCGGCCCAAGTGTTTTTCAGCTTCTCCTATTTTGTTGTCCAAGAACCAAAGTTTAGACAGTGCCTGACAGACCAGTTTGTTCTGAGCAGCAGACCTTGTTTTCCAGGGATAAAAGCATCTAACTTCCAGGCAGTTTTAAAGCCTGMTGCAAGTAGTTTGCTTTTATTAGTTTTATCTAGAAGAGTAACTCCAGAGGTGGGAACTTGTAATTTTATGGGTCAATTTAATTCCCTAATCCCAATCAGGAGACAGGTTGTTTGTTGAAGAAAAACTTAAAACAATAACTTTATGACTCATATTTCTACAGTTTACTTCTGCAAGGAAAATGCAGAGGTCCAAAAAAGACCATGACAAAACACATCAAAAAGTTGAATCTCTGTATGAGGGGCTTTTGAAAGCTTCAAAATTTTTCRAATATTGCAATTTCCACTATGGTCTGTGATTCTCTCTGAAATTTCTGCTATTGGTTTCTAATTTAAGAAGTGTCAATGTCTTTATTCTAAACCATGTATAGACAGTGATTTTATAAAAATCCGTAATTTTAATATTTGTCTAAACAGTTTTCACAATGCCATTCAATATTGACTACTTGGGGCTACCCACTTGAAGATGCTGCAGCACCTAAAGGATTTCTAAAAGTTTTGAGAATTGCTTCCTGCCACTTTTAATAACTTTATAGTGTGCCACATTAATTCAGTGATAAAATCTTCATTCTGGGGCCAAGAATATTAGTTATTTCCCTCTGCGTGTATTTTTCAGCTACATTGTTTTCTGGTATGTGAAGTGTCAAATTCCTTAGGTAAAAATCTTGGTGAAATAAAAGRATAGGTTTGAGTTCATAGTTATTCAAAAGATTACAGTTGCTGAATGCAATCTGGAAATGTTAATAAAAGGCATCATCTATCTCCTCATCCTTTCTTCTTTAATGGAGACAAACACTTTTGCTCTTAGTTAAAGGCACATCACCTAACCTGTTTCATACTGTAATCCATCCTCTTTATTTGTAAACAGAAATTTACACACCAAAATTTTGACAGGTGAGATTAGATTTATCTTTCCTACCTTTAGTACCTCCAGCAGAGATGTCAACACCCTAAACTCTTAACCCTGGAGTCCCTTTTCCAGTCAGTAGGAAGCAGTAGGTTTTTTTAACACAAAATAGGTAGATGAAGTGCAACCCAAAATGCCTGTCCACCTCTGGTATCTAAGCCGAGGTGAAATAAAGCTCTACTGCAATTTTTAAAAAATTTAATATACTCATTAGTATGGAGAGAGAATTCAATTATTTGAAATCTGCCTGGATATTCAGGTTGAGCATGAGGCTCAGGGTGAGAATTAGCAGATTTGGACATTGCACTTTAGGAAGCTCAAGTATAACATCACAACATTCTCAGAAGGTAGGGGACAGAGGGTAAATCTCATTCCAAGGTTTGTTTCTGCAGTATTTTGTGGCTGTCAGTTTGCTTYTTCAAATATTAAGTCTGGAGTTCATGGTGCCCTAAAACAATGTAATAAGGGTTACTAGCATGGGTTTTTTGTTTTGTTTTTTTTTTAATTAGTAATCTCAAGGCCTTTTATTTCAGGTGAAAACCATCTCTTTTATTTTCCTTGTGTTGCTGCTTGAATAAAAGTTTGGAATAGAGGAAAATCATGAATTAAAAGATAAATTGGCACAGTGTTTCATAATTCCTTGTTGCAGCTGCTCATATTTCTTAATCCACTGTCATCCTAATGTTTTGTGTGAAGATTCCAGCACTGATAACAAAGGGCTTCTCTTGAAGTTGATGGAATTTTGTGTTTTGGAGGATGCAGGTAGCACAGGCCTCCCTTCATCTTGGTGACAATTTTTGTGGTCCCAGAATGGCTGAATTTCCCTGAGCCTGGTGGTGTTTTGCACTGACCAGGCTGGTGGCTTTTCGTGACCACTGGCTAACCCTGCCTGCCACTTTGTTCAAGGTGCAGGTGACAGGAGAAAAAACAGCACATGGCATTATTGCGTTAGAGATCCTTAAAATTTCTCTCATCCTYGAAATGCATGGATGCACGAAGTAACACTAAGCAGTATGAAAATTACCTTCTTTTTTTCCCCTCTTTCTTTCTTTCTCTTTTGGTGTGCAATCTTCTCTTTACGGGGGTTTGAAAAGGAAATCCTGAATCTGTTCTTTAACATATAATTTTGGTATCTAAAAACAGCACTTGGGATTAGCAGGCTTGTCAGAAAAACAAGAATTTAGATGTTCAAAAAAACTCAACAATCCACCCCCAGCTTTTCAACTGTGTCAGGCATTATTGGCTGTACACAGCTGCTGTAAGATGAAGARAAGGGAAATGCACTGAAAAGCAAAGGTGTTATTTTAAGGACATGATGAAAATAATGGAATCACCCAATCTGCTTTTTATGAAGTGGTTTACATGTTCTGCAAAGAGATGAAAATTCATGCTGATCTCATATTTGGGCAAGTGTTAATTGCAGACTCACTGACAAGATCAAGCCTCTCAGAACTTGTTTCTTTCTTTTGGTTTTCTCTGAAAGCCAAAGAAACTCTGACTTGATTAATCTTCTTCTTCCTCTCCTATCTGCACACAGATACCAGTCTGCTTTGTAAATCAGGAATGAAATGAGATACGGCCATCTGACACTAATAAATGATTTTTATGAAGGCATGGAGACTGCAATAATTATTCCTGACAATAGATAAAAAGTTGTCTTCTYCCTAATTCTATTCTTTCTGTTTCTGCCTGCCCATATTTGCTATTTATGGCAGATGTAATTATTGGGTCAGGGTTTTTTCTGTTCTCATGGTCTGTTTTCTGTTCAACTTTTGTTCACTTTCAGACTGTATGAAGCTACAAATGAAAGATTAAGTTCTTATAACTTAAAATGTTTTATCATGGCGTATAGATTTATTTCAAATGCTTTGGTTGTGAGTACCTAATAATGTTCTTTATTAATGCTGGCAGGTTTTTTAGTACCTGCTGATCATGAAAGCTTARTTTAAAAACTTCTGCAGAAAAATAACCTGCATAATAACAAATTGCAAAATCAACTTCTAGGTTTTGAAAAAGTCTGAATTGTTAATTTAGTTTTTCAAGCAAAATTTGCTCTTTATTCTGCTTCTCCTCTTCCTTTGGTGTTAACAGTAGAAGGTTTTGGTAATTTCCAATCGATTTTTTGTCGCAGGTTCCACAGAAGACCATCCTTGGTCTCCCTCAGCCCCAGTCAGGTTGGATACCTCCACCCCTTTGTTCAGGGTCAGCCACAAACAACAGGTTATCTTCCTACTGCAGGGCATCTCCTGCAATCCCCTCCATGACAAATTATCTTCATGTACATGTAGCCACCAGCCCAGGCTCAAGAACGATAAATTACTTTTTTACATCTCCTAAACTCTCTTCTCATTTCCCTTGCAGGAGCTATTTTTTAAAACCTCATACCTCATCGTTTTGTCTGATGTACAACACCACACGCTATTGTTCCCTTTTTTTTCATGTCTAGGTGTACATCTGGATATGGGTGCACATAAAGATACACAAGTTGGAATGTTGGGGAGAATTTTGGGAATAGCAAGCAAAAGAACACTAGCTTCTGAACTATGTTGAAGTTTCAAAACAAAACACTCAGGAGCTGATTTGAAATTCAGCGTTGTACATATATAATAATTAAAATCTCTATTTTCCTACACTGCACATGRCTTTGGTTGTATTTGCAGTGTGACACCTGCCCAGAAACCCARGGCACAGAGATCATCCTTTCTTCCTCTCTCTTCTCCTGCTCAGAGGAATAATATTATGAACATGGTCAGAAAGCAGAGCTTTCTATGATCACTCAACTCAAAATTTTGAGGCTTTCACATATAAAATGAAAATATTTTAATAGATGAKTGTCAGGATTTCAAGTGTGCATGTTTGCCAAGAGAATCTGGCACTCCTTTGTGTTGATGTGCTGTGATGCAACCTCCAGTGTGAGCCATCCCTCTATACCAGAGAGCATCCTGTTCAGGGAATGGTTCAGCTAATGAATGACAGATTGTGGGGAGACTRAAGCATTGGAAAACCCAGGAAAAGTGGGGATTCCTGCTGCAGGCCTGTACAGTGTGAGGTGACACTGAGGTGAGCAAATTAAATCTCTGCAGGCAGCGCTAATTRTGTCACGTCCGTGGTTTCTCTGAAATTCCCACTGTTTCTGTTGCTTTGCATGTCACACATATCAGGTGGGAATTCACAAGGACGTCTGTCTTTGTGAGGTACCACATCATGCAGTAGGGGAGCAGCAGGGCCTCTCATCTCTGCTGAAGTACTCACAAGACAGCAGAGGGAARAATAAGATTATTCAGAAGAGGAGGCTGTCGGTATGTCAGAAAATGTCCTTGTGAAATTTCTCCTTGTGCTGAAGCAGTGATGAGAGAGAGGAGGAGGAGAAGGCAGAAGCCTCCCCAAGCCATGCACCACATTATACATCAGCCTTTTGGGTAGTCCCCAACTGTGTTGCTGTGGAGTAGCTTTTTAATGTTTATTTGTTTCATGTTAAGCAATAAAACATTATTCTAAGTGGCTTAAATGTTGAAGTTATAACCATTATAACTTCTCATTTTTTTCTTTTTTTATTTTAATGGAGCCTATAGGCTATTCATTAGCCCATAGGCTATTATGCCTACTAGTCTAGGAACAGTAACTAAATAAATATTTATACTGAAACTCCACGTGTGATACAGAAACACTGGTGATATGAGTTAAAAAACTATACTACATAAACAGTAGCAAAATACAATATTTGAATCTTGTCTCTGAAAATTTTAAATTTGTCACTGAAACATTTGGTTGAAGTTTAAAAGAAAAGCAGTTGCTGATCCCCTGTTATTTTACATATAAATATCGTTTTCATGACAGCAATCCCTTTCCTCAGTTCTGTTCCTACTTTTATTTTTGCAAGTTTGGRTAATGTAGCAACTCTATGATACTGAAAATAATCACGCACAGTTCAGCAGTAACAGGCCAGACTTTTTTTCTTCTACAAGAAAAGAACAAGTATACAAGTATTTAAAAACATTCACTCCAAAATTGAAAATTCCTTCCACGCCCTTTCCAAATAGCAAAAACAAATGCATGCTTGAATCTTGTTTATGAAAATTGGAAATATGGAAAACATGAAAGCAACAAAATGAAATAATGTGGTTTGGTATATTTCTGTTGCATTTTTCTGCATGAAAATGCAAAATGCCTCCCCCTTCTGCCATAACCACTTATAGCTGCTTTCCATCTGTTAAAAAAGTTGTGAAATATATATGGGAAGTCTGCAAGTTTCTGATGTTCACGTTTTGATTAGTTCTTCATCTTTTGGAATTCATCTGTGTCTAATCTTCCTTGRGTATTATAGTGGTTCCAAATACTACCTCCCAACCCGACATATTTCAGCATTTATGTAGGAAGTAATAGCCAGTAAATTGCAGACCTTTCTACTCCTTGGAAACATTGTGGGATTTGGTCCCTTGAATATTAAAAGTTCTCYGTGTGTCTGCAGTTTTGTTGAGATAAGTGTGTGCCATAAGARCACTGTGTATTAGATTAGAGGTGTATTTAAATAAACTGCAGCAATACAGATGGATGTCGACATTTGTAAAATATGGAGTGGGGCAGAMAAATCTGATAAAATTTATAGTTTAAAAACATGTGAGTTGGTATTTATCTTGGGAAACTTATCAAATGCTGCATTCCTTTATTTCTGGAATTGGGAGAAATTGAAACATCCAACCACTACCTTTGCATTTCCACTTCAAAGTTTGGAATTAAATTTCTGGGGGAATCTAAGCAAAGGCATGTGGTAACATAAAAAACCCTGCAATGTAGACATAGAAACTGTCCTGATAAAGGAGGTTAAAAAAAAAAAAAAAAAAGGGGACTTAGAAAATAAGTTATGATAAAGGAAGTATATAAAAGAAGGAAACTTATGGGCTTGGATATTGAAATATTCTATATACTCTTTCTTATCAGTGCACTTTATTATTCTTTAACACGTTGAGTATGATGGGTACAYAGTAGCTGTGCTCTGACAGGTTTGTTCATCTCTGTTCATTTCACAGTTTGTGAGCACCATTTGTTTCCCCTCCTATCCTTAGATGAAGCTGCTGACATGCAATGCAGGTATTATTTCAGGACAGCGGCAGGTGAAGCCATCCCAAGCATTATCTGATGCAAAAAGCTCAGCTAATCCTAAAGCAGGTTTTCTATCTGCTTACTTTTTATGTGGGCTTATTTTATTTGAAAGCTGCCAGTGCTGGTGTAGACTGGCTCAAAGAAAATGTAAACGTAGAGGAAACTTTAATAAGTGCTGTGGGATTATGTTAGGGACAGTGCAGACAAGACAGTGCAGAGAAAGGTGCAGCTGTCCCAACCTCACCCTCCCTTAGCCATGGACCAGCCTCACCCAGGAATCTCATTTCCAGCTGTGAATTTTATTTATTTATTATTTTGTGTTGTAGACCTTGCAGGACCTCAGCTGTATGGAAAAGACTGTGTGACTCCAGGCAAAATCCTGTTCTATCTTTGGAAGTGTTTGTTGCAGTTTGGAAATAGAGCATTTTATGACTCTTCTGAAAATTTTAGTAGCATAAGCTATTTCAAATCCTATCAGATTTGAAAGCAGTTGGTATATTTGTTCTTTCTAATTTTGTCCTTTTCTTAATTTTTTCTTTTCAATGTTTTAGTCTAGCATCTAAAATGCGTGCAACAATAAGAAAAGTGTTTGATTATCTCTGTGGGTATAGAAATCCACAACGCAGGCAAGGCTACAAAAAAGAGAAAGGAAATACAAGTGATAAAATTTGAATAATCTCAAGAACAATGTTTTCATATTTGGGTGGTTGGAGATTAGGTACTCCCCGTCAAGAATAAATAAATAAATAAATAAATAAATTTAAAAGAAAAAGAAGAAGAAAAGAGGAGAAATATAATTGTTTGTGCAGTTATTTAAATTTACTTTAAATGCTACTATACTACCTCTGCCATCAGAACAGTTGTATTTACTGAAATTCTTATCAGTGAAGCACTGCAAATAAAGAAATTCACTGGAATAAAAAATATTGTAGGGGCATTTGGAGTGTTTTTATGCTTGCATATATTTTCAGATTGGGAATTACTGCAGAATTTTTCTGTGAGCCCTCTAGGAGGGTTTCCAGAGGTACATTTATTGTAGCACATAGGCATTGCATGGCAGAGAATGGATAACTCAGTGAGCAGAACAATCTGCAATGGAGTTTTGGACATGAGGGGTAAACCATGCAGTTACAAATGCCAGGTTGCTCTTTCCATTTCTTGCAAGACAGCGAACAAATAGTTGTCATAAAATGTTCTCAAAAATGCTTCTCTATAAAGGAGACAAAGCTTTAAGGCATGTTGTTATGTGTTTATCCTTGAAATGGATAAGAACTCTGGGGAAGGGAATCTTCACAGCAATCCTCAGTAACTTCCTGTTAATCAAACAGCCACACGAGTGGTTTCAAGTGCAGAAGTTTCCTTCCTTGAAGCGTTTTTCCCTCTTACTATTAATACTGGTGCTGTAACAATTAAGTTTATTTCTGACAAGTATTGCTTTCAAAGCTGGAGTGCTGCAGACATGAGGAGAGCATTAAACATCAAATGTATCAAATGACTATTGAGCGCTATCTTGGGAAATTTGGCACAGCCTAAGAGGGATAATGAGCTAAAGGGAATAATTTATTTTTGTAAGAGAACAAGTTAATTTTGTTTTTTGTAATCCCCTCTCTTCTCATTCTGTTGCTTTTTATTTTGAAAGTATTTTTAGAAGTTCTTTTTATTTTATTTTTACAATGAGTTTTGTTCTCCTTGACTGCAACAGGGAACAGATCAACAAAGTAAACATTTCTATACGCTATAGTGGGATTTTGGTTAGGATCTGTGTTTATTSTTAGCAAAGAATCCCACTAGGATGAGCAAACATCTGTCCAAATTTAAATTATGCGACCCAGAGTGTCTGTAATTTACTCATATATCATCATCAAGGGAGAATTTGTTTGTGCACACCTTCCTGGATGTGTCCAAATTACTAATTCACCACYGGTTTTTATTTGTTGACCACACGTTTTAGGATCCAGCTGATGAATTTCTGCAAGCCTCCACCTCTGAATTGAGTAGATTTTATTTCAAAGCTGCTTTTGCTTTTATTTATGTTACAGCTAGGAATGCAGCAGAGGTAGAACAATGAGCCTGGCATAAGTGACATCATACAAATGAGCAAAGGAGCCAAGATCCTTCATGGAAGATGGAAAGAACACGTAGTAGAGAGAGATATCTATAAAGTAAATTTCTCATATATAGGACAGCTTAATATGCCTGCCTTATTTATTTAAAAGAATTCAAAATCCCAGCTATAAAAAAGAAATATTGTTTCACTCTGTTGGGAAATTTTCCTTAATTTTTCATGYAAACTGGCAWAGAAGCTTCAGTTCAAGATAGTGGAGTCCCCATGCTCTGGAATAGGATAGAGCTGATTTTGGGATTCACACAGTCACCATGGTATGGTCCTTTGTGAGTACGGGCTGCAGTGTGTGTCCTAGAGAACGGTCCTTGGTGCACCTTAGGGTGTGCATCCTTCTCTTTGGTCTCTTTCAGGGTTGCATTTTCCAAATGAGGTACATATTAAAAGTTCCTGCAGTGTCAAAAGTCTTTCTTTTCACCGCAAACTCGTGAAAATTCCAAAAAGAAGGTATTTATTTGGTTATAAAAGCAAATCAATGGAATGTTAGATGTGGCAGTACATATTATGCACATGGAATTTACAAGTTTTCCAAATGAAAGAAAATATCTTGGACAGACATTTGCATTTACAGCAGAAAACTGAATATGAGAATGAAACTATCTTGTAATTACTGAATTTTAATTTTTAATAGATCATTTTAAATGCTTCAGGAATTGTGTAATTTTGCTTTAATATTTCATTCCAAATTTAAGAGGTAATTTCAATTATGCTGATAATTTMGAAACATAGAAGTATAGTTGTGTCTTCAAGTCAGTAGTATCTATCTATGCTGATGAAAGTTATATCTGATGAAACCTGGACCAAAATCACTCAAAAAAAGAAAAGGATAACTCAAAATATTATAGCAGGAAAGGTGCATGAAAAAAGTAATTATATAAAGTTTTTGTTTCTTTGATATTTCGTTCATCTGTAACAAGTCAAACAGTTCCAGTTTATTTTTTTTAAAAAGCTAAAATTTTAATGGAAAGTATTGCTAATATGAAAATGTTCCCCAGCATTTATGATTCAATGAAATTAGGATTTGGGAGAAAGTCCTGATTTTTCACAAAAAAAGAAAAAATCTCATCATTACTTTCAAAACCAGCAGACATATCCATTCTTTCTTAGGCATGAATGTGGAAGATTTTATGGGATACAGATTATTAAATCTGTGCTGTATGCGTCACCAGTATGAACCAGAAGTTCTCAAACTAAATTATTCTACCTTAGTCCATATTCATGGGCTCTTTCAGTAGTACAGATTATTGCTTGCTGTTCCTTAAAAGGCTTATTAATTGTTTCAACTGGGAAAAGTTCTTGGGGAGGCTTGGTCATTATTACTCTCTGAAGAATCACGTTAAGAAACTCTGTTGGTGTAAGAAGTTTCGTCATATTTATTTTGGCGTTTTGCATGAAAGATGGATAAGGAGTGTTCCTGTCTCTCTCCAGTAATCCTACATAAACAGCTCCATAGGGAGTTGAAGAACATTTCGGCCTGCATTTGATTCGTGCTAATTCCTGAAGGCTTATCAGTGTAGTACAGCATCATATAACTTCAAATCTCAGTGTATTTTCTTTTTAGCTTTTAAACTACAAGATATTATCTTTTACCTCAGTTCAACCTACTGTTCCCAGAAGAAAAGTCTACTACTGATTTAAATTTTAGAAGCTTATCATCTTGCTGCTTCCCTCCTATCAGCTATTTGGCTGTTCTGTACCCAGAAAAGCTAAAGCAAAGCAGCASCACAAAACGGATCTGGTGTGACCTTAAAAAACCTGTGCTCAACCAGTATTTCTGTTTGGAGCTCTCCTTTAATCAGTAAATGAGTCTTCTAGGTGAGATGTGAGTGCTTTCTACATATGTATGCTGTTATCAAACCCCGTGTTATTTTGATTTTATTTCCTTTCAAGTTTTAGGGTGAGCATTTTAAATTTTGGCATGTTTGAAGTTAAGCACTTAAATCCTTGTTCAGGGATATGTGAGTTGATTACATTCCTGAGCACCTGAGGACTTGCAGCTATTTTAGTGCATTTGAAAGTGATTTTTCAGTCTGAAATGCCAGCTCAATTCTCATGGCTAAAAATACCAATAACCGCCTAAATTTAGGTAGCTGAATTTGCACAGGAGATCTTTTCTAGACTTCTAGGAGATTAGAGTTACTCTGGGTAAAATCTCCTCAATGTGGTATGTACATGGAAGCCTAAACTTAAATGATGTTGATCTGTCAATACACTTCTCCTAATTTGCACAAATTATTGATACAGGTGTACACTAATTGCTGWTTTATAGGTGGGGATTTGAGGTACACAGCACTGAAGATCCAATTTTGACAGGACTCTGTTCTGCCAGCAATCAAAAAGACTAGTTAATTCTATAATTAGCCCTTAAGTGCYTTGGTCAAAGCTATGTGGGAATTCTCTGTGCCATCTCCCAAATCCATGCTGGACCCATTTTCTTTCTCCCACTAATGCAATAAAGAAATCAGAACTTCCCCTTCCTCCTCAACCACCAACCTCTGAAAGTGTGGGTTCAGCTTGGATTAATCACCAGAAGTGGTTCCCTTGAGCCTACCTCTCTTTGTGTGTGAACAACTACAGCAGAACATGTGCCACAACTTTGAAGACCATTATTTTTAATAAGTAAGTTGTTTTATTGACCTGAGCAGAGCTGTTTTAAGCAGCCTTGGCCACCTTCTTGCACTGGAGAACTGATGCAGGTCCTGAAAGGTTGTTCTCTGCATCTTTATTGAACCCCACAGAGCAAGAAGTGGCTGGTGGATCCAACATACTTCAGTAAGTTCATGGCTATGGCCAAGTCCACAGGCTTTTGTTGACCTGCTGTTGGAGCCATGCAAAGGGAACTGTTGCTTCCACACCTTTCCTCCTGGGAGAAAAATACGGTTCATTCAAAGACAGCAGAGTGCTAAATCCTGCACCAAATCTGTCTATGATGGTGTTACTCCAGCTTAACCAATCCTCTTTGAAAAAGAGAACTCTTTTCCCTCATCAGAACACTGAAAAAGTAAGAATTTTGCTTTTGAAGTAAATTAAACTTCARTGCCTAATGTAAGAAATATTAAAAAGATAATTTTGAGGACCGGTTTTATCCAAGGCCTTTTTGTCTTGGTCATTCGCCTTTGATTTTAAACACAACAAGTAATTATGGATTATTGATGTTTGGTTAATTGCTGATGTTTTGTGAATAATTTCTTAGTTTTCTGATATTTAGTTTAGTAGACAGGCACCATTTCTTTCTTCACTTTTGACAAAGAAAATCTTTTAGGGGGGAAAAGTTGCAGCACACATGTTCCTCTGTGCTGTGGTGCACACCTCATCATGCTCTACAATTTATCGTGGTTCAGACATCACTTCTATGAAAACTGTATATGAAAACACTGATAGCATAATGCTCTTTCTGCTTTTGTGAAATCTCAAACCATCTATGTATATACTATAATTTGAAATACAAATCACTATATGTAAGTTACTTCATGCTTAGTAATTGGGATTTAAATTGAAATTCTGATTTAAAAAAAAAAAAAAATTAGGGTTTTTTTCACTTTTTTGTTTGCCTCTGAGTCCAGGCATTTGCTGAGTTAATAGTGTTTGAAATCTAAGTTGTTAGAAGAAACAAACTGTAGAAATTAGTGGAATACATTTGTTATAATGTGAGTTGGCCACGTTTACTGAAATAAYGATTCCAGACAGAAAATACCAAGAAAGCAACATTCCAATATAGGAACATTGCTAAAACAGAGGTGTCATAAATGAGAATAGCATATCCCTAAACTGTTTCATGTACTCCCTGTGTACACTGTGAATGGAGAAAACGATTTTTCAAAGCTTGAAGGATTTTTATTCCCAGAAGAGACAGGGATTTAAACTTACATTTCATGGTAGTATTGACCACAGCAGACCTGGCAGGTTCAAACACGTGATGGGCCAGTCAAGGCTGAATGGCAGATGAGCACCAGTTTTAAGACACAGAACACCACTGATTTGTCTGTTTAGTGACTAAAATGGACTTTTCATAAATCCACGTACATGATTTCTCTGTTTAGTGCATGCAGCCTTACATTAAGATGCATTCAAAGTAAAAAATGTTTTCCTTTTTCCCCATCAAGGCTGTTAAAGTCAGATAAAATCAAGTACAGGRTTAATAAAACATAAAAGAGCAAAATAAACACCCCACCCCCCAGTTGAGCAGGTGCCTCCTTATTTTGCTTTCTGGAATGCTACCTGATCAGTGCACAGTACTTTGTTTGCTACTCAGGAATTTGGTATCTGCTCCCTGATTTACAGTTAGAGCCTGTGCAGCCTGGGGAAAACTGCCTGTGCAAACCCTCAGGGAGCATCATGATGGCAGAACATACTGCCAGACTGAAAGGACTGAAAAGGCAAGCAAATATGAAGTGTATGATATATAATTGATGAAGAGGAAATCTCTAAATGTAAGAGTTTCGTTCAGTCATAATAAAGTAGTTGAGGGTGTGCAAACACTGGAATTAAAGATACATGTACTCCATTCAGCAGACCAATATTTATTCTGCAGTCCAAGGCAGAAAGCATAAATTTTATATTTTTGCCTAAAAGCAAGAAATGTATTTAAATCTCACAAATGTTTTAAAAAAAARTGCTGACCAGATTTCTGACTAGGGTTTTTTCACCTTTTTAACATGAGCAAGTTTCTAAAAGATGGGGAACAATTGCTCCAATTATAAATAGATTGCATCAATCACTTGGAAGATCTTAAAGGAAAGTTGCACGATGCAGAACAAAGAAGGGTGTTAACTGCAGGATGTGTGCAATGCATGTAAACCTTCACCGCAAAAAGAAGGTTAATTGTTTTTYCCTGAGGTATTCTGGAATTTGTTGAGAGTAGGTTGTGACAAAAATTGCAGTGCACCCTTTGTGTTTGAAAGAGTTACGGATTTGCAAACTTTTCTGTGGGACCAGAGCTAAAAGGTCTGAGAATGAGGGGTTGTGCAGAGAAATATAAAATAAATAACTGCTATAAAATGGGCGTGGGGTTGAACGAMGTCTGCAATGTGTGTGATGTGGAAATGGTGCTCTCCCTATGCCTAAAAACCCAACTTGGGCTTTTAGCTTGTTCTCATATAGAGATTTTTTTTTCAGATTTCACCTGCAGGGTGAAAAACAGGATTTGAAGTGCTCAGTGGTGCTCTTTCAGCCCAGCAGTGCAAGGAACCTTTGTATGACCCTTGGGTTTCTCAGCCTCAGCTTGGTGGGGATGGGAAGAGAAGGAAGGAGACATAAGGGAGATGGTAAAGAGAATAGTCAGGTTTTGTACTTCTTACTCAGATATGCTCTGCTGCTGTTCGGAAGGTTGTTGGAGGGCTGGAGAGCTTCTTACAAAATGTGTGATCTTTTCAGAGAGACAGCATTTGTTTAATGACTTTATTCTTAGGTTTCTGATGTGTGTGATGTGACTGTCATTGTGGCACAGCCAGGGAAATCATCCTTTTTATAATGCACTCTGTTGGTTCATGACAGAGCTCGTTCTGCCTAAGGTGAAACTATTTCTTCAATGGGTGCCCTCATTAGATAAAAGTCTTCAGACTAGTGAAAAAAGTGCTTAGCACTCCTTCTAAAAGTAAGAACAGTAGTGTCTGAGGCTCTCCTGAAACACAAACTCCTCAAGTATTTGGAATAAGTTGCTATATGTAGATGTGTMRCATAATGGTGCTCAGTAATGTGCAWCTTTTATGATGAATGTGGGATTAATTGGTACAAATGCAGTGCTTTTCCAAAGAGAATTTAGTGAAGGATGGTGGATGTTAATTTTGTGGGAAACCTGAGAGGTGTTCCAAGCTTTGAATATGAAATGTGTGATATCTGTGTATCTCCACACTACATGGGCTTGGAGTGGAGTTTCTTCTCTRTTTTACCTCATGATGTTGCTGATATTTTGCCAGGCTAACATGGTACCTACACCTATGCCCGTGATATGGCAGAAATAGGGGTTAATTGGAGTGCTAAGGATGCTTGTCTCTCAAATCAAATACCAACCAGTTATTCTCAGTTAGCATTTTTCTTCACTTGCTACATTTATTTCTCATCAGAGGAAGGTCTATGCAAACACAAAAGCTGCTCTGGGTTTTTTTTGCCATTGTAACATGAAGTATATTATTTGATCACATATAAAATGATATTTCAAATACTAAAACATTGTTTCTTTGTATAAACTATTTGTAACTATGCAACTAAAAGGGTCTTTGCTCCTGGAAAAAAACACCAAAATGGATGCATGAGGTCAGTTAATGCAACTGGGGTGTTCCTATGGATAATAAATACACTTGTGGCCACAATGACTTTGTCCATTACTGGGCAATAGCCAAAGCTGGAATTTCTGAGTTAGGGATCATGATCCTTAAGGACTTGATTAATTGTGTTAGCAAGAAGGCAATTTTGCTGTCCTGTGTACAAAGTAGCTGCAGTGAGACCTGATAAAACCTCTGTGATAAAAGATGTAAATTCTTACTAGCTTTGTGATAAAGARGTGGGGATCAAAGGTTTTTTTTTTCAATCATGACATTTCCATTGTCTTTTTTTCCAAGTTTCATTCAACCAGCAAACACAATGATTAACTGGACATGTATCAAATAGTGTAGCTTTCAATGACATTTTCTTCCAACAGTGATAAAATGGGGTCTATTTCTGCTTAGAAATGGATATTAATATTACTGCAAAAAGATTGTATCACAGGCAACACTTACTCATTTATTAAGATACTTTTTATTACTGTGATGTTTTATACTATCTGTGCCATACATCCAGTGTTGTTGCTTTTGCTTCTTCATTTTATGTTACTGTAGATAAAATATAAGCCAATATCTATTTGGCTTTCTTTTTATTAATCTTATTTACCAAAGTAATAAATTATTTTTTAAGTCAGGGCACTTTCTGATTTGAAGGCTCTGAAGACGTGTACAAATAGAAACGTTAGAGCGTTTTTTCAGAGTGAAGCCTGGTCATTAATCTCTTCTTCCTTTCATCTCTGTCACTACACATTTGTATTAAAATCGATGTACTTAGACTGTATCAGRAGACTAAGAAAGTGCAGGCAAAATCTACTCTCATTTTGCATGGGTTTAAAGGTTGAAAGAAATCRTCTCCTATGCTTCAAATTGTTGTCTAAAGGATGCGCAGTGACACTTGAGTTTTTGTGGTACTTCTCTTAGTTTATAGCAAATAGTTCATTGCACGGAGTGGCTGCTGCCTGGAAAGGCCACCTGCTTACTTTGGATCCTTGCACCTCAGGGGAGAGCTTGTCTGTCTGGAGGGAGGATGGTCAGTGGTCTAGAAAATGGCTAAGATGGGCCACCAGATTCCATCTGATTACCAAAGAAACAAGCTAATTACCCACACGCATCTGTGCATGCTCAGCCATTGTGTAGCTGTGAAGGTTCAAGGCCATTTGCCTTAGGATTCTTCTCTCAGGCTCAGCGACCAGTTGAACTGGTCTTTAGACAAGCTGTATGAAGATTTTTGTGCTAAGTAGTCTTTCCAGGGGGTTTATTCTATCAGTTGAATGCAAAACGTTGGATAGATTTTAAAACCCCTTGCATGCTGAAATAATTACCTACAACCTTGCCTTTCTTTGCTCACTTTTATTCAGTTTTGAAGGACTGAGCATATAAGATAATTTGTTAAAATTGTGATTTAAACTGCTTTCATTCCACTTTCCGTGGATGGCAAACCCACTTCTCCCCGTGTTTGTGTCCGTGCACATCCTTTGTAAAATTAGTGAGAGGTGCGATAAATTGGGAGGCGGGAGGGGAACTACATTTTCCAGCCATGCAAAAGCTTTCCTTTCACCAAAAWCAAGGTTAAAGTTTCCCATATTTGGGCCCCTTTCAGTACCACTGGTAGATTTAAGAGCTTGGGTTTATTTTAACTCGGCAATTTGGTGTCTGGCTGAAGTAGGTCAGAGTGGGGAAACGCCAGACTGAGGGGAAGGTGGGTAAACTCTGCTTTCATTCACTATCGACTGAGGGTGACATGAACCRTCCCTAATTTGTTTAGACCGATAACATGGTGAGGCAGATTATGTTCCAGAAGTGATTTGAACACACTTTGGTTTTTAATGGACTAGACTGTGCCTCATCTGAGAGATACATTGTATTGAGCACGGGGTGGAAATTAATCGCCCCAGTTCTACACGGACCCTCTGCAGCTGCATTCAATTTATAAGTGCTAATGATTAAAATTTACCAAGATGGTGAGCTCAGCATTGCTCTTATCTATAGTTTTATTCRAAAGACTTAAAAATGACAGCACTGGCATTAAATGTTGTGGATTTTTTTTTTTCCCCCCCCAAATCTGCATATATTTAGACATAATTTCCCAGAATATCCATTGCATTAATAATGCAAATCCTAATTACTTGTTAGAAAATTGATGTTACCCCTCCAAGCTACATTATTGCACAGGCTTTCTCCAGAGTAAGATTATTTGGATAACAGTCTCCYGAGGATCTCAGGTTTTGTGTTGTGTCAAATTTTTTTGCAGCTCTGTGGCTTACAAGCTCATTTTTCTTTTTTCACAGCAAGGGTGAATAATAATCTTGACTGGCTTATTAGCAACCCTGTTTAGACACCTGTACAAATCTTATTGTTGGGAAGAGTGATTGAGTTTATGTGCATTAATAAGTTTGGAAATACATTTCTTAACTATTATACATTGGTGATCATTTCAGTCTGCCTCTYTTTTTCTCACTAAAAGTATGAAAAACATGCCTGCATATAAATTAACTGAGCATAAGAACCATGAAAACYTTGCTGGCATTTTTAGAATTTTTTACTCTGAATTTTCTTACAGCATTCTCTATTCAAAAGCATAAAAAACTGTGAGAAATGCCAGAAATAACTGTGTTTTGACATTATTAATAGTCTTTGTGATGTGTTGAGCACAACGTTATTGTGATACATCCTTCATATTGAAAATGCAGTGGTAAACTTCTTGAAAATAAAGCTTATCCATGTTTTTGAGTCAYTGGGCCTGTCAACCTTCAATCCTTTTGTTCTCAAAAGCTGAGATATTCTCCARCTTTCACTACTCCTAAGTACATAGGACACTATAAAGTGATTTAGATGTTTTAAAACAACAGCACTATCCTATCTTTTTAGGATATCATTAGAGTCCATGTCCATTAGCAGAATTTCACGCAGTTCTTGGTTAGCAAAGTGGCCTTTAGTGGTGCCATGAGTATACGGTCGGGAATGTTTTGCCGCAGACTGGAAATGGAAATCTCTGGGTTGTGAAGGCGTGTGTCAGCTTGTTGAAGAATTTCTGACTAATTTTGAAAAATGCTCTCTGTTGGGAAATACCACACAGCATCTTTAAAGACTGGAGTGAAAGCAAACCTGAATTGGTTGAGTTTCCTGTTGGAACACAAAGACCGTGTTTCCACCAGCTCTGTGGACTTAATTGTGAGCAATTGATCACATAGTTCATGTTCTCTCCAGAGTTTTCTGTTTAAAAACCACAACCAAACAACAACAACAAAACAAACAAACACACACAAAAAAAAATTCCAACAAAAAACCCCCACAAACCTCATACCTTGTCAAACATAATTTWAAAAAAACCAAAACTGTTGTAGTATATTTCTGTAGCCCGATTATTCATGGTTGAGATTTGTATTTCAGAATATCATTAATTTCTAATGAAATGTAGGATATTCATTATGTCTTGCTCATAGGTTAATGAAATTAAGAATGATTTTTTTTTCCATGGAAACCAATTTAATGAAGTTTACAGTTATTTTTCTTTTAATATCTACAAATTTGCGTAATATTATGCAATGACTCATCAAATATGTTTTCTGATCATTGCTCAGCCTTTATTTCACAACTACCCCCAAAGGAATACATAGCTGTTATCTGCCCATTACAGAAATCCAGAAAAATGCAGTAGTTTTTCTGTACTTCCAGAAGGAACGTGCAGTGTGGTGTACGAGAAGCTACTAATCTCCTTTATATAAACACAGAGGAACTGCAGGAGCTTTATCTAAATTTTTGTACATCCTCACTGTCTTTATCCTCACAACAACTCGTTCATGCTGTCAGTGGTGGTGATGTTTTATTGAGCTGGGACAGGGAGACAGAATRTTTTGCCTGTGGTCATACTGGAAGGATATCCACTTCAGTCCTTCTTGTCCTCAGCTGCCCCAACTTCCCTTAGGATTGTTGTGGCAGGAATTTTCTTCCTTGTTTTCTTGGTAGCAAAACTTCCCTGTGCATGGAGCTGCTGGAGCTCAAAGATAAGATGGTTTCCAGGATGGTGTCCTATTTCTCTTACAGCAAAAACAAGGGGCAGCTTCAGGTGGCAGAATGAGGTGTCAACAATAATTTAAATCAGGCTTTTGGAAAGAGCTCCTTATGCTGCCCTTCAAAGTTCACTTGCAACACAATTAGTGTGTTACTGAGCTGGGTCAAAAATCCAATGCAAATACAAAAAAAAGTATGGTAATGATTTACTGATAAAGCAAAATAAAGTAGAAACTAATAAGTTGTGTTTGAGAAATTYCACTGTAAAGGAGCAGTAAATATCTGCAGTTTATTTTTGGTGCAATGAAAACTTTTTTCCTATTTGTCTGTCTCATCTYTAAAAGCACCAGACACATTATATCATTGCACTGAGGTAATATGAGATAATCATGATTTTCCTACTAGTGATTTAATGAAACTTTCTCTGGCAAAATGTCAAATACCCATTTAACATGAACTACTAAAATATGTAAAGCTTAGAAATTTAAAACTACAAAGAATTCTTATTAGGAGAATATTGATTTAACTTAATCCAGTTTAATTCCTTTGTAATGTTTCAAAACTTAAAAGTGATGAGTTTAGAAGACTGCAAAGTATTTCATAGCAGTAAAATTGACAATTTTTTTAAGGTAGAACTACTAATGTCGCTCACTATTCATGACCTTAAGATTCTGTTTTACTGCACTGTGTTTATAAGGCTTTTATTTTTACTTTTAATGCTATAGATTTTTGGAGTGCAGKAGTATATTATGACAGACTTTATTTTTCCAAAGGACTGAAAGGAAATTACGTGGAAGCAAGCTGTTTAATGCTGTTATAGTCAGGAATCTAATAGTGATAGAAATGATGTGACTGGAAGACTAAACTGTTCTAAATAAAATTATGCCTCAACTTCTCTGCAGACAGTGTGGAAAGACACAGCTTTTGAAGGCTTAAATTTGGACTTGTTCAGGTGTGGTCTGTTCTAATGTCCCCAGATGAGTTTTACTGAGGTCACAATCAGCACTCAGAACTTCCTTTTGTCTCTCATGTGGGGAGGATGTTAACTTAGGAAGCAATTAATACATTAATAAGTAAATGCTGACACAAAATACACAGAATTACTTCACCAGTTGATTAGAAATGGGGTGGAGGAGGGGTTTGAAGTCTGGTGCATGTTTTGGTTGYGTATCAAGACTTGGTTGTGTTTGTTTTACTAATCACGGAAATGCACATTTAGATGAGCAGATGGAGTGCCACTGGCTAGGAAAAAGTATTCTCAAAGAGCAATGGGAAACTTTATCTTAAAATATCTGTTCTTTTTACTCATCAAACCTGTATCATTCAGATTTATACTGATTTTCTTTTTTTTTTTTAATTTTTAAATTTGTGTTTATAGAAAATGATTATTAGATTATTTTAATAGTTTAGATGGTATATAGGAAATCTCTACACAGTTGGGGGGACCTAGTAAAAACCTTCAATTTTGGTATGTTGGGATAGTTTGGTATATTGGGTATATTGTGCATAGGAGTTATTCAGTGTCTGGTTATAGAAATTGGAATCCAACTCTATTTAGATSGCTCTGGAAAATGTTGACTGTCAGTTGAGAAGGTGAAGAGAAATGTGGCTTTACAGAAGTGTTGAGGCTTTTGGTTTAATTCCTTCCACTTGTGTTTGAGCAGGGCCCCAGAGCTGTGTCTGGAGGGCTCTGGCTGGGTAGCAAACCTGATTATCTCAGCCCCCTGCTTTTGCTGCCTTTTGCAAATGAGCAGACACACTTGTCCATCCCCTGCAGGAGCTGCAGAATGAGCAGCCAGCCTCTCCCAAACTGGGTTCCCAGACAAGCTCAGCTGCCTGCAGTGCTGATTTGAAAATGTGCTTAAGCAAATTCTGTGGAGATCTGGGGCTGTGTGGGGAGATCTCTGTAGCAGRTGTGTCAGGGCCCCAGCAGCTCAGAACTGCCATTTGCAGTTTGATATGGTGCCTTTTCAACAGAGATTTTCTTGAGGGAGGACTTTGGTTTTAAATCAGAACCTTTAGATCCTCTGGAAGAAAATGGCAATTTTCTGCTCTTTTTTTTCCCTTTTTTTTTTGAAAATAGATTTTATCCAAACACTGTAATTCAGCTTTTACATAGATGAATCTCCCTCTTTAGAGAAGACCTGAGGGCAAAAGAATTACCTACAGAAATAACTTTGAGGTCAAAGTCCTGGAACTACTGTTACCTTTTCCATAAGAGGTGAAAATGTATAACCTCCCAACTGRGCATCCTGGTAGCCTGAGGAGGTATAGATAAATTAATTGCTCAATAATGATATGCACAGAGCTTTGCTCCTTGCATTATGCCTCTGGTATTTGTAGGTACCTCTGTTTGCAACTGAGGAGGACTTGGAAGAGCCAGAGTATGAATTTTTTTAGAGCCTGCCAGATGGCTGTGCTGGCAATAGCTTTTTTGTGTTGCATAGAGCAATAGGTGCCCTTGTACCACAGCTCTGCATCAGACATTGTTCTTTCACTTTGATGAAACAGTGTGTGATGGTTCCACTGAACCCACTCCTGCTTTTGTAGCCCAGTCTTTGCTAAATCAGAACAGCTTGGCCAGGAGTCTGGGGGGAGAGACAAGAAGGGACAGGAAACAATAGCTGTACAGCAAACCTCCCACATCTCTGCCCAGCCAAAACTGGATCAGTCATTCACTCTCATGGTGGTGTTGAAGGATCACATCATTTATACATAAAGTTTTGGCAGTGTGTGTGCAAGYCAGTAGATAAAATTGCATTAAAAATGGATTCACCCTGAAAAATATTAGTCTTTTACTTACAGTTGCATCCATAAAATGTATTCCAGCTAAAATCTGTGAAGAAGCTTTCAAAAAAATCCCCCAAACTGAGCTTATTGCATCAGCCTAAATCTTAAAGATCTAAACAATTAAAATGTTGACTGCAAGTAAAATGTACTGTGGCCAATAAAAATTTCTATATATAGATCTCACTTGGAAGTGGTGAGCTCCTCTAATAAATTACAAACCCTGTGGTTTATGTATTACATTTTCTTCTCCACTGATTTAAAATATATATATATATAGCCCAGTGATTTCAATTAGTTTTATACTTGCTTCTTGCAAAGCCAAATTGGGCTAGAGTCTGGCTTGCCATTTATTTTTCTTTCATTCTACAGTACWCAACCCTGTTCAAAGAGTGAAAACACAATTGTACTCCATTTTATCTTTGCTACAGGGAAAAAGTGAGGAAGTTAACAGAAATTGTAGAGCTGTTGTGATACAGGCCTTCCACCTTTGGGGTGTCTTGACTTTCTTCTGAACACTGTAGAGTGGGGAATACCAGAACCCAAGTGATGCAGTAGGTTGGAGAAAAAAAAMMCAAACAAATCCAAACTCCTCTCTTACTCAGCTGAGCTCATCTCAGGGGATTGTCTTGAGGTGTTTACTCACTCATCAGTTCTGTGCTCCACAGGGTGTTTCCTAGTATGCTCAATGTAAACATTTTGCTCTCTCTTCAGCTGCAGAGTCTTTGTTTAGGAGACACTTGAAGGATGCTCTTCCTTATCCCCTGCAATTATCTTCTGAAACACACCAGATTTTTTCCTCCTCTGCTGCAGATATTTTAAAGCCTATTCCATTGCAGAGGATATCTTTCTTTCCTTAAATCCTTTATGCAAAAGCTTTTTTATGCGTGAGAATGAAGTTCAGTTTGATATAAAACRTGTTCAGGTTTCCTGAACAACTATTTTAGCAATTCACAGTCTTTAAAAGCATAGCTGCACAGAAGGTATTCTGTTTTTCTTCCCTGTTTTGGGGAGACCTTCATCTCACTCCCATTGTTCTGCAAGGTAATAGAAGTAATTTGTTTTCCTCTGTACAGGAAAAAAACAAACAAAACATACTGATGTGAAGATGGGAGGAAGTGTCATAATACAGATTTGTGTATAAAATAATAGCATCTCCTCTTCCAGTTTGATTTCAAATAGAACCACCTGCTGATAGCTCAGATTGTGTCCTAAATCACTTGGCTTTTGGTACATAAAAATGTCAAGGATGAATATATTCATTCTGGTCTGTTCTTAAAATGTTTTATTARCAAGAATAGTGAGTTTCTCAGAATTTGGAAAAGATTACCTTCTAACCACGACAAGGTCTAAAGATGCCTAATCAAAGCCAGGTGCCTTTCAGGACTAGAGGATGGTTGATACCAGCCTACAATTAGTAGCACATTATTGATTTTTTTTTAATTTTTGAATCATGMAGTGACATACTTATTCAAGGTGTTTCATCCTGTACTACTGAAAGCCTGGGATTCATTGTGCTTTTTTTTTAAACTGAAGAATAAAAAATATAGCTCTGTGTATTATACAGAATTGACAATGATAGATGTTGGTGTGGCACATGGAAAAAATATTTTATTGGGAGTTTTCTGAGTCACTGACTGCATCTCTGGTGAGTGACTGGCACCAGGTACATTTCCCATGAGAGGAGGGGGCTTGTGGTACTTTGAGCATTCACCCTTTGTCTGACAGTTTGCAGCTGGTAATGCAGCCAGTGCTAATGCCAGCCTTGTGGGCTTTATTAGCTCTAGGGATTATAATTTGGGGTTGTTTCCTGTTTCAATAAAAATGCTCTATGCCAACACTATTCAGTGAAGCATGTGGCATACAACATTCTCACACGTGTTATGTGACATGTGCAAATTTCCCTGCTGAGGGGTGGAGAGGAAGGGTGATCTTAAAAAAATTAATTCCCCGCTTTCACATTTCCCTGCTGAAAGTGGAAATGTGGGAAACCATACTGGTGGGTCAGAATTTAGAAGGAAATGGAGCTTCTAAACCCGGCATAAGTTTCTTTGCAGGGAAATAAAACAACTTTTGGGAAAACTGGTGCAAATGCTGGAGCCCTGAAACTGTAGCAGGCAAATCTTGTTTGGTCCCTGCTATGAGACAGCTCCAGGTCCTTATCAACTGATGGATTTCTTTGGGGGTCATAAAGACAATGTACAGTGGCTGCTGTGGCCAGGTGGAGGTTGGTCTCTATTCCCAGGCAACCAGTGACAGGACAAGATGACAAAGGCTCAAGMTGCAAAGGGGGAGGTTCAGGCTGGACATCAGGAGGGATTTTTTCACAGAAAAGGCTGTTAAACACTGGAATGGACTTCCCAGGGGAGAGGCGGAGTCACCATCCCTGGAGATGCTGAAGAAACAAATGGATGTAGAACTCAGTGCCATGGTCTGGTTGACAAGGTGGAGAACAGTCAGAGGTGGGACTCGGTGATCTCACAGGTCTCCTTAAACTTTTGTGGTTCTGGGATTCTTCCAAACTGTGATGGTGGGAGTGAAGCAGTTCAAGTGTCCCTCCCTTCTTTCCTGAGAGCAGGAGATTCTGGTGTGTTCTGCCTTGGCAGATGCACAGAGGACTGTGGCTGGGAGAGTGTGTTTGGGAGATATAAATATGGCCATGGTCTCTTCTTGTGGGCACTTATTGCAGGCTGCTTTCCCAAAAGAAGGTGCTGTGTGACACAGGTATTTGTCTTTGCCTCTACAGCCTATTTATATTCCTTTTTTATTGTATTCTATTTTTATAGTAGGGTTTAGTAGCAGTATTTGATGGGGAGAAGGTAAWAAGGGCTCAGTCCTTTACCAAGGTATCACAGCTTTGGAAATGTAGACATTTCTGTGGTTTTAGGTGTAGGATTAACACATCATAGTCCTTACTGCTTGTGTTTCCAGGGTGAGGAGCAAGAATGACAAGCTCTGGCTCAATTTTGGCATTCTTGTTTTCTAAATAACCTAAGGATTTACAAAGCTACAGAGTCAGGTAAGGTGTAGTAKCTTTGCTAAGCAATGTAACTTCAACACAGGCTTTTTTCAGCATGAAGGATTTCACCAAGGGCTGAAGAGTTTTGTATTCAAGAAGAAAAGATATAACAGAATTGTAAAAAAAAAAATCTGTTCCAGGTAATGTCAATATTTTTGGAGCTCTCAATCCCAGAATCACCACTWMMTTGTAGTTATGCTRTGGTAATAMATAATGCTTAAAATACATCTCATCYTATTGTGTTAGCAAACAKTTTTGGACATAGAAGTTTTCAAGGTCATCTGTGGGTAATTATGAACAACCATTATAACCATTCTCAATTGTTTATGTTTGATAGCAAATGAAATCCAGAAATTAGAAATCACGCTTATTTTACTGCACAGTGAAGTAAGGATATGAAATGGATATAATGATATAATCTAACAGTTTCTTGGCAATTATCAGGAATTAATTTGTCTTCYGCTTTCACAATTAAATTCATGGGTTTCTTTTGGAGAAAGGGATGCTTTATTTCTCCCAAAAAAATATATATCTGTATTTGTCTATTGTGGTAGGAGTTATAGGAGTATAATTGAAATGCTCCAGTAATTTTTTGCATAATTTGCTGGTATATAAATTATGGGAATCCTGGGAAGCAGAGTCTTAATATGCATCATTAGACATCACTCTTTTTCTTGGTGAAAGTGAAAAAGTTTTGCCAGGAATTTTTCAATATATCAATAATACATAACTTTTGCTTGCTGTTATAGGAATAAACTTTTTAATCATTTTGTTATTGGTTACATTTCTACCAAACAATGACAACAGAAGAAGAGATGAGTAGACTCCACCAATAAATATGAATATTGTGGCTTGAAGCAACACAAGTGTCAGTTTTATCTAATCCAGTGAAGTGGTGTACCTTTGCAAACAACTTCAGGGTGTCAWGTAATGCTTTTTAGAGATGGGCTTGTATACCTGAGGTGCTTGAGCAAATAATTGGACAATGAGCTTGCAATGTTTTTACTCAATGCAGGATTTTATTTTACTCTTGAGTATTTTATTGCTACAGAAGGTGAACAAACCTGTGCACAAAGATCCAGAACAGGCAAACAGATTGACTCCATTCTGCCCTGCATAGAACTGCCCTTCAAATAATTTCCTTTCATGAGGGGATACAATGCTATGAATGTACACATCCTGGGAAGTACATTTGATTTGTATTTGTTTTATAACCACAAGTCTTTGATACTTCATTGTGAGGCTGAAGTCTGCTATCCTCATCAAATCACAGAATTATAGAATCCTTCAAGTTGGAAGGGACTTTTAAAGGTCATCTAGTCCAACCCTTCTGGAAGGAGCATGGGCATCTTCAGCTAGATCAGGTTGCTSAGAGTCCTGTCCAACTTGACCTTGAATGTTRAAATGAGGCATCTACCACTTCTCCAGGAACTTGTTCCCGTGTTTCACCACCCTCACAGTAAAGTGTCTTTCTAACATTTGATATAAACCTCCCCTGTTTCAGTTTAAAGCCTTTGCCACTTGTTCTATCCCTGTATGCCCTTTCCAAAAGTCCCTCTCCAGCTTCCTTGTAGGCTCCCTTCAGGTACTGGAAGGCTGACAGCAGTAGCTGGTGTGTTTTGTCCTTCTGTGAGTACATGAGAATGATGACCATCCCTTGCAGAGTCTGAGGTCCCAGCATTCCTGAAAATAGGGATAAACCTTGGGAGCATCCCCTGGGAATAACCAGGCAGTGCTGATATTTTGCTTTCACAAGTCACTGAGCCTACTCCCGCTTTCCCATCTATAACACATATTTTTTAGCCATATGTTGTTCTTCTTYTTTAAAAAAAGCAGCTAGAGAAAGATTAGGGTCTGCAGTTATTTCTGTTAGGAGGGAACATGTGACAAGATGTGTGTTTGATGCCAGCATTTTATTTCTAAGGAGGTACAAATCTGTGATGAAGCCATCTTTGAATGGAGGAGGGGCTGCATTAAAGGGTAGGTTTCTGGCTTGTGGCCCTCTTGTTTTTTAAATAAAACCTCCTCAGAGTGCTGCCCCCCTCCCTGATCACTGATGATTCTAGCTCAGCCTGAAGCCTCCCCAGACACCTGGGTGTGGTGCCAGCTCCAGGAGCAGCAGGRCTTCTCCCTGGCACAGGCACACCCTCCTCTCTCCAACCTGTCAGCATTTCTTAGCAGCCTTCCAGACACTTCTGTTTGAAATTCCTTCCTGTATTATTATTTCATGTGGTTATTTTGTCTAATTGTCARCTTCTTGCTGAAATTTTCCCCAGCCTATTTGTAGAAATATTTTAACCCTGTGATTTTTTTTTTAAYATTGCCCTTTTTTACTTCCAGGGGCAGCAGGATGTGTTACACTATTTGCCTACACAAATTAGTTCAGGGTTTTGTKTTTTTTTGTTGTCCTGAATTTCCGACATTAAAATCTCCTATAAAAAGAAAAAAAGCATTTTCTGTGTGCCACAAATCCAGGAGACCAGCAATCCATGTTCTTTCCCTGCTATTTATTATTTAATGCCTTTGTATTTTGCCTCTGCATTTTAGATGTAACTCCTTTCTGTGTAGTTATCCCAGCTTGGTTGTTTATTCCTTGTAGAAGAGTTCATGCATGCCCTGGACTATTCTCCTTGCCTGCTCTCAGACATTCTCTGTCCGAGTCAGGYATTGACAGGAGCAAGTTTTGTTGTGAAGCTTCACCTGCTGGTGGCATCCTGCATTGTTGTCTCTGGTGTTCACAACGTGGATTTTCATGCAACTTTTTCAAATTCACGTTTAGCAGACCCTGTCCTCATGCTCACCCACTCAAAGATACTTCACTTTCCTTCCCAGCTATGTTAAACTCCTCTAAAGTGAATGAGGTTTTCAGGCTTCTACCTCCAAATGCAGATTGTTTTCTCTGTGTGACCTTTTTAGCCTTCGAGGTTTACCAGATGTTTCTAATAATCTTTCTTCTTGGTAAAGCTTTGTAGTTTCTCTAAATGTTTTTACTGTTCATCAGCAGTTCTCAATCATTTGCTTGCAGTTTAATTATTTATGTTTATGGTCAGATGATATAATTATCATCTGATATATAAGCAGAGGCTACAATAGCCAGTGACTTTTCACAAAATATCAGAGAACAAATCCAAGTCATGAGTGTTTTCATATCATTCATATTTCCCCATGTAATTTGCATTAAAGTGGAGAGAAATGTCCATGAAGCTGTAGTGAGTGAAGGCATTTTTTTAATGCTAGACAAATAAATTCTAAACAAGAGTTTTTATTTTCCAAACTAATTTGAGTGATTATCTTATAATAAAGTTGTAGTAAACATTAAAAGAGTATCTGAAACTTGGTGAAATGCGATAATATGTTTATGTAATGATAATAAAAATAGCTTTAAATGTAAAAGTGTGTTTCCTCTAAATGGTAATAGTAAAGGATCTTCATATATTAATTTTTTTTTAAATGCAATGTTTTCTTTTCTGTGTGCTAAGCAGATTTTGATAATTTCAAATAATTTGCTCTGTTCTCCAGCTACTTAAATTTTCAGTGGTTTTCTATGTGACACGTTTTTCAAAAAGGATTTGGAAGTCCAAATAAATTATGTCAACTGGTTCTCTTTTATCCATTTTATCCATTATTATGCTTGTAGAGTATGACCCACTTTGAGAAGTTTATCAGATGAGAAGGAGTTACACAGYGGTATAATACAGACCAAGCTACTGTCTAAATGTATCTTCAAGCACCATAATGGAAAGTGGGACTCTTCAGATCACTGTAAATTAAATTGATTAATAATACATCATGATAAAATGAATTTTTCATGGTTTGGGAGCTAATGTCCTCAATTATTYAGCAATGCAAAATGTAGGAAACTTGCTTATAAACAGCATGCAAGAGTTGATCCATGAAATCTTTATTTAGAATGCAAAAAAAAATTTTTTTAATATGCTATAACAATTTTACTAAAAATATCTTTTTGCTTTTGGTGGCAAAAAATTAAGTCAGAAATTAAACTGGCCATGTATAGACAGTGAAAGTATCCTGTCTATTACAGCAACAGCACACSCATTTTAATCATTGTATATTCAGAATTTTCCCATTTTTTACTTCTTCAATGCTATGAAATAAAAAAAAAAGTTCCACACAGTTAATGTTGTAGTTTCTGGGATACATTTGCAATGCTCATATAGGGAGTTGTCTTATCTTTTGAAAATGTCTTTGTTACGGAAATTTTTAGACCATTCAATTTATAAATATTGATGTTGTTGATGTGTGTTTTTCCTGGGCCCTGATTCCAAGTCATAATCCTGTGTGCTTAAACCTTGAAGTGTTTTAGTGGAACTGGAATTTTGAGAATCCCAGAAATTATCTTCAAAAAAATTATGTCCAAAATGGATATTTAATGTTTAAGAGGCTTCTTTGTTTGGTTGTTTTTAACAAGTAACTTCAATCAGGATTAATTTTTATTCACAAATATTCTGAATGTGACAAATTATATTGGAAAACAAATGGCTCCTAATCTATGCACTAATCTCAGCAGTAACTACATAATTTTGTAGTATCCCACCATGAAATATTAGCAGTATAAGCTTCTGTATTGTCCTTTTGGACATTGTTTATTCTCAGTTTTCATCACTGAACACATGTAAGGGCACTAATAATGCTGAGCACTTGTAACATTTGAGTGCTCCAAAATATTCAGTATTTCTCAGAACTTAGCCTGTAAAAATGAGAAATGGGAAACTGTTGTGGGTTTGTCTAAATCCTCTTTATATAACTCACGACCAGTTCCCTAGTGGGTGTTTTTTAAGAGTAAATGCCATGATCACCTCTTTTGTGGAATAAACTWAAGTTTTGGTGGAAGGATTAAAATGTAGATTGGTTGCAAGATTCCACCTTGTCTGTCTGGTGTCACTAAGTGACTCAAGATTAGGGCCTCCACATATGGTAGCAATGGTGGCTAACTTTTCTAAATTACTCTTTATTCAGACCTTGCAGGAAGTAGAGGTTTTGAGTCTCCTTCTCCACGTTGCTAAATAATTTGTGTGGCTGAGATTGCAGGTGTAGTAAGGTATCACTCAATATATCCCTAATCCTGGACACATATTCTCTGTGGCAATAATTTTGCATTAATGGAAAGTTTGGTTAAAGTCTGCCAAGCTGCTCTCAGAGAGGTGCCCTGRCAAGCAATACTTTATAAAAAACAAACATCAGTGAAGGAATTGAAAAAAAGGTGTTCTCTGTGGGAGTACTTCTCATCATTAAAAAAAATCCAGATAATTCTCCATGTTTCCTTCTCCCTTAAATCTCTTCTCTAAAACCCATTAAGATGTTTGCTGTGCACYAGTGAAGCGTTTTGTCAGCCTGAAACTATGATGTTCCCAGACACAGAGCACAGTAATTGTCTAGATGTTTTTGGTGCATTTGGTTGCTTTTTCCCCTTCAAGAGTGATAGAATTTTTTAGAACAACTGGAGAAAAAGAAATCTAGTAATTGTGCTTATGTTTTTCAGCCTACAAATGCAGAGACAGATGATTGGGGTTTGGGAGAAATGTGTCTTTCCCTGAAATAAGGAAGACAGGGAACTTATCCTGCGTGACCCCTATCCAGTATCAAAGGTTGATGAACAAATTATTGTTAATGGCATCATCTCTACTTTAGTCAATTAGTTAATTTGCATCAAAAGAGCTCTATTGCATGTAAGTAACCGCCATTATGAGCACAAGATTATTATGGGTTGCATTTTGGGTTTGCCATATCTTTCTGTCCGGTTGGAGGAAATCACAGTAATTTCCAGCATTTCGCTTTTCTTCCTTACAAGAATTTTCACCAAGGCCTGGGGAAAAAAAACAGTATTTCCCTTGAGAAGGAGTGAGTTGTTTCCTGGAGAAACAAAGATGCATCCCTTTTCCAATAGTAGTTTCCTGTGAGCTGGTATCTGGTATGTAGACCTAGGAACTCACCTGACTCAGCCACCGGGATTTCTCTTAGTGGACTTTCTGAGTTTCAAAATATTTGTAGTTCATAAAGAGATGTAAAATATTGTAAATTTGAGAGGGGGTATTTTTGTGTTTATCTTCCTTTCAATCTATTAATGATGAAAGAAAACTGCTCCTCTTTCTCACTGTACCTATTTCAGGAACAAATTGCAGATGCATGGGCAGGTGGAGACCCAGGTGTCRGGGCTGCAGTAGCCCCATTCGACACAGGAGTCTGTTCAGAAACAGYATTTAAACCACAACATTTGGGACTTAAATCCAGACACCGGGTTGTTTTCAACCTTGCTATCATCAATCCTTCTATCATGCTTCCCCATCAAATCCTTCTCCCCTCAATATATTCCATTGCTGTACTGTTACCAAAGCTGATTCTCGAGTGCAGATTTAGAATTGAGATTGCATGAGCGAGAACTAGCCACAGCATTCACTGATACCTATTTATCTTGGGCAAGATCTCTTAGCTGTGCAACATTTGTCAAAGCTCTGTTGGCAATGTAATCTAGAGCAATCATTTCTCTTCAGTCACTKCAAATTCCGCCTGGGAAACTGTAAACCTGAAGCAGACTTCTAGGAGAGCCGTGCCGAGCGAAAACTGAAAGACTGGGGAAGTGCTGAATGTCAGCAAAGGTTATGCAGTCATTCCTCATGTCACTTTGACAGGCGTGCCACTCACACCAGAGCCAGGAGCAAGGGAGAATTGCAGGATGGGGATCCAAGGGTGCACGGGAGAGACGGGAAATGGGCCATTAATCAAGAGCAGAATATGGGAAAGCTCCGTCTTTCAAAGTGGGGTGACCTTTAGGAAATATCTAGTTAAGCACTATGATTAATGTTCTGTGTTCATTTCTTAATCAGTTGCATTATTTACTGTGAAAGTGGGTGAAAATAAACAAAAACATAGTTAAAAGGAGCAGCTTTTTAAAGACAACACTGGAGTGGTTCTGTTCAGTTTTTTGTTAGATTTGGTACAATTAATATCCATGCTGCACATCTTCAGAGAACACTTTTTGATGGTGTTAATAGGCACTGTGTACACAGCAAGATCATATTAAATTGCTCAAAGAGACACTGATACATATTACTGCCCTATTGATTCATGATGTTTTATTGTATGAAGTGTAAAATCAGGTTAAATATTCAGTGTGATTTGGGGTCTTTTTAGTCATAGAAATCCTATTAAAGGAGAAARAGATCGTACAGCTAAACTGCTGTGAATGGCACTGAACAGTTACCTCTAGTGTCCTGTAATGATCTTAATAATGGAGAAGTCATTTGATATTCATTGTCGAGCCATTGATCATAATGGATTCATTCATTATTAATGTGGCTGTAGCACAGTGATGAAAGACCTGTTGCAAAGTGAGCACGAAGATTAGTTTTGCAGAGGAAGTCTTGAGGTAGCTTGAGATCAATATTCTTACCTGCTGTGGCAGCAGTATTACTGGAGAGGATGTTAAAGGATGTCAGTGGTTGGTTGACTCTCCAAGCAGCTCAAAGAGAAAGAAAAAAAATTGCTGGGAGGAGATATTGAAGCTGTATCAGGAACCCAAATCTCCTAGGCTCAAATAATACCATCATAAATTGACACTGGCTGTTACCCATCATCATCACTGGTTTGAAGACCATATGCCAGACCTGGTTACACAGAGCCTGTCAGCTGGAGGCAGCTAGGCCAGGAGATGTAAAAGGATTTTGGGGGCAAAAAATGACCCCTGGACCAGTTCTGCACCTTCAGTTGTCACCCACTCTGATGCAAAGGAGATKTCTTTTTAATCCAAAGGACTATTGCTAATTGAAAGCTCTGCCGATATATTCCAGCTGATTTTCCTGTATGCCAATCACTAATTAAATCTGTTTTTCAAGTATCTTTTCTCTGCTATGTCTTCATAATTGTTCTTGCTTTTTTTGTCGTCTCCAATAGGCATGAAGAAATACTCAACCATGCTACTTCTTAGAGTATCTGTCTAACCTAAAGTATTTCCTAAACACTTGCAGAATATTGTAAGTCCATAGCCCCTTTCTGGGCATCTCTCCTTGCACTTCCCAGTTGTATGATTGCTCTTTGCTCTGCTAGGCAAGAAAGACAGGTTTGGGTTATTGAGGTGAGAGGTTAACCAATCATGGTTTTTACCCCTCATGTTTTTCTGTGAAGTATCAAGAGCTTTGAAAAGGCTCTAAACAWTTTTTTGTGGTGTCAGTTAACTAACTAAAACTGTAATCCTCTTATAAATAGCTTATGCCCACCCTTTTWGTATTTTCAGGGGATTATTTACGTATTTATAGCTATTGGGAGCAACTAGACCTTCTTAAAATTACCTACAGAAGATTATTTTCCAATTCTGATTTGAAAGACCAGTGGGAAGTTCCTCTGAAGTCTTTTGCCCAGCAGTCCTTTAGGTACTTTTGGAGTTACTTTTGCCTTTGTTAGTCATTGTGGTGTGTGGGAATRTTACCTGTGCTGCATCTTTGACTGGTATGAGTTAGATAGAAGCCGAGCATATGACTCTTTTATTTTCTTATTTCACTAAAACCATACACACCAGTGATTGCACTAACGTTTTGTGTTTGTTTCTTCCCTAAGTCCCTTTATTTTCTCCTATATCTGTACCTACTCCTCAAGTAGGTGGACTGTGATAACTTGAAACTGGCATGTAGATGGCATTTTATGACATAATCCTCAAGAGAAAATGTAACTTTTCTTTTGATCAGAAGAAAGCAGTATTCCTTTCTGTACTATTTTTTCTCTTCTATTCTCCTTCAAATGTTAATGAGTCAGGATTCACAAGTAACCTCCAACCTCTGAGACAACTGAACTTCATTTTCTCAGATCCTGTGTTGTTGTAGGGTCATATTGCCTTCACATACTGCTCATCCTAATGCTAAGGCCTATCTTCAGCCTTTGTGATTTTTAGGGTGTCCTGACTTGGAAGGGACCCATAGGGATCATCAAAGTCCAGCTCCTGGCCCTATTCAGGACACCCCAAAAATCCCATCATGTGCCTAAGACCATTGTCCAAGCACTCTGTTAGGCTTGGGGCTGAGACCACTTCCCAGATGAGCCTGTTCCAGACTAATTGTGTGGCTTAACAACGTAGAACAGTATTTAATTTAAAGCAGTAATGTCAGTCTTCATGTCTAAAACTTCGTGTAGATGTAGCTCTTCAGTAAGTCAAGCAAAGTTCATAGGAAGTGGTGCMTGTTCAGCTGAACTCAAACACACCCCACAGTGGAGATGCTATAAGGGCTATTCAGAGGAATGAGAATGGGTTTCAGAGGATTTTAATTGCTTTTATTTTTTTTCCCATTTTTTGAGCAGAAATACTTATATCAATGCAATAAAACACCTGTCAAGCAAGATTTTAAGGCTGCAGACCAGTAAAGCAGTGGACTAAAGATGTTTTTAAGTGCATTTTATATCTTAAATATAAAAAAAAAAAATTAAAGTTTGCTTCATAATTTGATAAAGAGTGAACTGATGGAGCAGCTGTCTTAATGAAGGTGTACCAGGTAGGAGACAACAAAGTTATCTTGTGATTTTTTCCCCTTAAGTTTTTCAAGAGTTTACAGCAATAGGTTATAGCCAAGCACAAATAGATAGAATGTGAYGGTTTTTAAATGGTGCTGATCTCCAAAATGCCTCAAAAAACAGTGCAAACTCATTGATACCCATGTAAATTAACCCTGTACATGGGTAAAAACCTAATGTATGGTGTTCAGACATAGATACCTTAAAATAATAAATATCAAAAATATTAATTTAACASCAAAGCGCAACTTCTCTTTCATTGAAATAAACATTAGTATATGAAATGTTTGAGGGGTTATCAAAATAACTGAAAGCAAAAATGTCTTTCAAGATATAATGTCTATATCCATTTAAAGCTAGCTTGAAGCTAGGCTGATAATGACAAGGTTCTGTAAATTTAGGAGTTGAAATAGTTGTCCAAAAGCTGCTGTTTCAACATTCCTGGACAGAACACATGCCCATGCGTCAATTCATAAACTTGTTCTTTTGCATGCCTGCACTTCTGCCATCTGTTAGTGTGGCATTTTGCCCACTCTAGGAAGTGGTGTTTCATTTTCTGCCATGTCCAAATATCAATTTTTTTTCTAGAGAAACCCTGAAAAAATACAGCTGTTGTTTGTGGCTTTTTTCTTGCCATACATTTCCTCTTTTCAAGCTCTCTCATTGTGTGCTTTCATTGGAGGGGTGATGGAGAGTTCAGCTCACTCTTTTTCTCATTYGCCAAGGTCTTTTCTGAGCATCCAATGTTCAGCTCCCTCTAGCTGAYCAAGAATTCCACTGGCTGTTCAGATGGTGTTTGTAGAGTTTAAATATAAGCTTGGCTTATCTTTACCTGGCCACAAATGGATGAGGCACAGTCCCTGTGCTCCCTGAAAGTCAGCTGACAGTCTGTCCCTGCTAATGCACCCATCAGTGTATCTGAAAAAAAAAATAAATCCTATGAGCCTTCTCTTGTAGAAACTCCCAGACAGATTTCTTCATCTTGGAATGATAAAGAGAAATATTCATGGTGCTTTGTTGAACTCCCAAGCCTTGCTCTTAATCTCCTGATTTGAATTTCACCTGTTGTGTAGCCTGGGAAAGCTACACAAAGCAAACTGTTTTGTTCTAAACCTAAAATATATTCCTGCATCCTCTAAGTCACTGACCACAGATTTGGTAGTAAATGGCATGACTTCATGTGAAATAATTTCCAAAGCAGTCATATGAAATTAAAAAATGCAATAGCAAGATAGCTGGCAAATGGCTCACCTGAGGTCTCTTTATCAGAGTGCTGAACTTACACTTGAATATAGAAATGCAGAGAGGGACAGTAATTCCCCTATAGAAAAGTGACATATACAGGAATAATTGCAGGAGGTGTGCAGTCACATGGGGCAGTCAAATGGAGGTTTCAGGAGTGCCTGAGTGATCTGAGTGCGAGGGAAGCTGAGGCCCAAGCAGGAATGGGCTCACAGGGAAATATCAGTCAGCTACAGAGAAGCTTTTGTTGTGAATTTAAATCTCAGTGGCATAATTTTCTTGTTTATCACRGAGGATCAGATTTGACTGATGACTTGTGGAGATTTCCTTGAGATCACTGACAGGTATGCTTAATTAGAGGCAAAGATTCAGTGGAGGCTGAGTGAGGAATGACTCCCTCTGTGTCAGTGAAATTCTTTTCTTTACACCAGCTGCATTTCACAAAGGAACTGGGAGGGAAATTGCATTAAGGCACAGTGGTTGCACTGGAAGTTTCAACCTCTTAGTTTTCACGTCCATTTCCAGGTAAATATAGCAAGAATATTGTCAAACAACGTGGACTGAAAAAGTGGTCTTTATTTTAAAATAATTTGGGAGTGTGTYGTGGCTTAAACCCAGAATGTTTGCAGACTAAGGAGAGGTTGGCACATGTACCAGACTAGTAAGATGGATCTGTTTTTGAGACTGGCTAGAGTAAAAGTTTATGCTTAACAAAAGGGKGCTGTTAGCAAAGGAAGCTAAGAAATGTCCTGGGACTGTGACCATCTTGCAAGGTTTTCTCTCCCCTGCATCTCATTCCCTGCTTCTTTTCCACATAAAAACTGCATGCCCATCCACCTGCCATCAGTCATCCTGCTACTCATGCCTGCTCTTGCCTTTTCCAGCCACAGACTCGTTCTTTCTGCCTGTCATTCCCATACCAAATCCCCAGAGGTACAGAGTTTCCACATAGGGGAATTCTTATTTGCTGTTATTAATACAAAGTGCAGAAAGAGTAGTTGGYTCAATAATATATAACAGAAAAGCCCTTTTAAGCTGGCTGGTTGCTGTAGCTATTTATRTTAGCTGTGAGAAAGCTCAATAATCAATATATACCTCATAAAAAGTTTGGTAGAGAAGTGCAGACACTATATTTATTATAGGTACAACTGGTAAACCCTTAGCATCATCACAGTACTGTATATATTTGCATTTGAAGTTGCATTCTATATATTTATATGCATGTGTATGTTTGTATGTAAACACACACTTAGAAATGGCTTTGTGTTTAGTAAAAGTACATAATTTACAGAGGATATGATCAGCTGACACTGTGTTGTGGCCTTTTAAAATAACCGTTGGCTGCACTTGGAACAGCTTTTGGAAACCCATTTCACATAGAAAACAATCCAAATAATTCATATTCTATAAATAAAAAATATTTGGTATGTACTCACATGTTTACACATCTGCATACGCACATGCACGTGTACATATTTATAAGTGCATAATTAATTCCATCTACCCTTCCAAAGAGGTTTTCCAGAACCAGGCTCTAAAATCCATGTTAATTCCCTTCTGCCATTTGGCTGGAAAGCACATTCATCCACAACATCCAWGGCCATTGCTTATACGAAGGCAGGAAACAATGCTTACGACAATGACAAGAAAAAAAAATCTCCAGAGTGCAGGGACAGACTTTCTTGTGGGAAACAGGTACTGCTGATCGATTTCCAGAGGTCATTTGTGTGGAGGTGACTCAAAGCAGCCATTACAAACTGCCAGCCCCCTGATTTCCCCTTGTGCAAAGTTGGAATGGGACTGAGTGATGAGCAACTCTTAAAATACATCTAATTGTCCAARCATAGTGTCATGTTTTTCATATGCTAGCACAGCATGCAGTGGCAGGCATGAAATAGTATCAGTGTTTTGTTCTTCYTCCTCTGACTGTATTTCATTTAAAYGGAAAAAACCCTCAAGGAACCTGACAAAGAGCACTGAGATCAAAGAAAAGGCCTTCATGAGATTCACATGCTTCTCTCATTTTCATTTATGTTCCATCCACTGAGGTCGTCAGTATTTAAAACTTAATCCTTACTTCCTTGTCAATTAGATGTCACACTGGTGAGTGTTATGTGAGTAACAATAATGGTAATAAAGTGATTAAGTTCATGTACTGAGAGGACCATGAACTGGAAAATGACAACTTGAGATGGAATGACTACATAGAAGAGCAACACGAGGCGGGCTGTGATCAGACTATCAGTCTACCACTAGTGCAGCTAAGGAAGATGAAGGACCAGGTTTATGAAGCAGGTGGAAGCCTATAGATAAGTTAAATGTGTTTTTGAATAGGTGCTGTAAGACAAAAAAAAAAGAATTTCCTAAATGTTCTGTAGTAGAGATAGTTTGGACAACAATTTTAAGTTTGGATGACAATAGCTTTTGGTACAATCCATTTTAATTATTCAGGAATGATCACAATATATTTTTTTTCATAAGATAAGTTTTTATCATGTTAAGGTACAGAGCAAATATAAAGTTGTCCTTWTCCAAGTGAGAGTGACTACATGTGTCTGCATTTTGTTGTCTTGGCAACAGTGAGTTACAAACCTCTGAGCTAGTTAAGAGCTATAATTTCGTTTCTGCTGCAAGAAGTTTTCATAGTGTTCTGTGAGATGGAAATGTATGGGCTTCCACATTCTGCTTCCAGTTGCAATGGTGCTATGATATATCAACATAACTCTGAAAACCAAGAGAAAACTATACCTAGAAATACTTATCAAGTCATTATTGAATAACTTCTTCGAGTAGTTTTTCTGACACAATTAAAAAAACTATCAGATCATRTTAAAGTACATGGCTCTTTCTAAGAAAGTGTTTCAGATCACATTTTTCAGGCATATTTTCAATTTATGGATATGATGTGAAGAGAAAAATCACTGCATTATGACAAATTTTTGTGGGTTTACWTTTGGAGGGAAACTGGTACTGCTATTACTTGTGAAATGTTGTTTTGCAAAATCAAGRCAGATCATTACTGAGAATCTTTTCAATGTTCTCCTTTTGAAGCATACCTATATTATTGATTTTACATAATTTGAATATTTATAATGTATAAAGAACAATAAAAAAGAGTGTATTACTGGTGTGTGTTGTACACTGGTACCTGCTAGGCTTTAGAAAGTGAACACAAAAATTTTCATATTTGAATATTCAGGAACACTGCCCAAAGTACTCACTAAAATATCTAAATTAGATCATTCTTCTAAAATCCAGTGTATTCTTCCACACAGAGTCATTCCCTCTTTCATTAACCTAACATTAATGATTTCATTAAGTCCAGAATGCTGAAACATTACAGAAAACAATTAACAGAAGAAGACATTTTCTAAAGATTATTTGGATAGAAAATGCAAAGACCTGCCCAAAGAAAGGTTGTTATCTATTGCTAGAAAAATAATTGGTTATTAGTATAGAATCTCACTACAGCTAAAAATATTCCAGTCACTMTTTCAGTGATAAAAACTAACCAATKTMRTTTCATTTGGCTTAAATATGTTAGGGAGTCTGCATTCTGTAAGAATTTCCTGGATTTTGATGTAGGGAGGGGGTATCCCTTGAGGGTTTAAAGGGTACCTGCATCTGCTGGTCTAAGGGGTCGTTTGGTTGATTTRAAGAAAACCTGGGGCCAGTGGGAAATTTTCCTCCAGCAGACATCCTTTTCATCAGAAGCCTTACCTGTAGAATGGGGACCTGCCTTCTCTTCCCAGGAGTGTGTGGGAAAAATGTGTTGGGAAGGGTGTATTATTTCATTCTCAGTTTCTTCTGAGCGTCTCATGCCCTTCCTTAAAACAAGGTTTTGTTTAGATGATATAACTAATATTTCTGGATACATTCTTTTATATAATCATTGTATCTTTAAAGACGAGTATTTTCAGGATTATTATTGACAGTGTCCTTCCTGAGTACTTAAGTGGCAGTAACCCCTGAATTTTTATGGAGTAGGAATAACCATTTAAAAATTATTCCACCTTGTTTTGGTAAACCAGATTTGACCTCAGACAATTTATCTGTAAAATGCTGCTCAATGTTTTTAGTTGAGGGAGTAGGACCATAAGATTAAAACAAAGCAAAATACTGGCTTGCTTTCAGCAGTAACAATTTGTTTCTCTTATAAACAGGAAATATTTTTGGAGTTTTACTGTTCCAGGTTCCAGAGTCACCAAATAATGTAGAKGTTTCACTCGGACCTTGAACGTTGCAAATCTTTTGCTGTTAGGATTTCATGGGCTCAAGCCTAGATGTCAACAGGTATTAAAGTGTCTGTCAACTTAAATACCTGAACATTTTAAAGGTTACTGTGTCCACACATAATTCTGATACATTTCCCCCCCCGTACAATATTAACAGCACATTATACCATAAAGTTCAAATACTATACTTTTTMAAACCATATATATATATTTATATATCTAATATAATCAAATATATCTAACATGACACACCTGTTTGTGGGTTTTACTCAAAGGGTAGCACAATTGTGAGTTAATCCACGTTAAAGGCATAGATGAGGAATGCAAGTGTTTTGCATTTTAATATACTATAATATATATATTATGCAATAATATAGTATATATAATTATATACTATAATTAATATATATTATGCAACTTTAATATACTCCTTTACCACCAATGCATTGGAATGAAACTAAGCCTCACATTGTTGAATGGTAACTGCTGGAAAACRACTCAGCCTTTGGAACATTAAAAATAACTTTTGTTTGCATTTTTACTGTAGGGGTTTCTTTATAATTTTGTAAGGCAATGTATATCTTAAATTGACAGTATCTACAWAGCAACAGTTTGCAAGCCATGATAACGCTGCACGACACGAGTGTCACTGTCCCCTAGGGCTTGTGGGGGGGACAGRATAATCCTTTCACTTMATRTTTGTTGGTTTTATTTTTTAGAAATACAGCACAATATTTGTTGTTTCTTTTTCATTTTGTTCTCAGTCTTATCTGCAAGGCTGTTTTTCAAGATACCAGATGTCCATATCCCCAGTGGCAATTAACTGGAAAAACAAATTCCTCTKTTCACATACCTGAACTGGATGACCTAAAAGAAAAAGTTGGGTGTAGGTGTAATTCTGTGGACAATTATTTTGATCTGAATTCTGAAATCACCGTTTTCCAGTAAAACACTGTTGATTAGATAGATATGAGTGTAAATTTAGTTATATTAAGAATGTATATAATTAAAAATCATAGTCAAGCTAATAATCTGTAATTAATCTCTCAATAGCACACTGAGAATTCACACACGATAATTCTGATACCGAATAGCTGTGGACTTTTGAAGTTCACATATTAGACTTTAGACACTCACTGTGTACCAAAACTTGAATATTTAAACCATTTGTATGTGCTGAGAGAATCACTGCAGATTTTCCCCCATCTTCTTTATTTCCCAAATGATGCTACTTTTCTGTTCCTGTGGAGATGTTGAGGCTTAATGCTGTTGTATAAAACCATAAATAAATAAGAATCTTTGTAAAGGTAAGGGGAAGTACTGTGATGAGGAGTAAGATTCTTTGTGGAATAAAAAGGCAGGCTGACAGCCTGAAGAGAATAACTGCTGGAAGTCAGCACACTGCAGGTGAAGGCTGGAGGCTTGTAGAACATGGCTTGTGACAGCCAGGTTGGACCCAAACACTGCAATTCTCATACTCTGGCTCTGACTCTCAAGGCTCTCAGTAAGGGCAGTATTATAATTAATTTAATATTCAATATAAGGTACAAATGTAGGTGCTGTCCTATGAACATCCAAGAGAGAGAAGCTTGAAATAACATAGTTTCTAAATATACTTTGGTTGTAGATCTAGAAAGGTGGAGAGAGGTTTTAGAAGTGCAYGTAGTKACAGGACAAGGGGGGATGGATTCAAAATTAAAGAGARTAGGTTTAGATTTGATATTAGGAAAAAAATTCTTTCCTGTGAGTGTGGTGAGGCAATGGCACAGGTTGCCCAGAGAAGCTGTGGCTGCCCCATCCCTGGAAGCATTCAAGGCCAGTTTGGATGAGGCTCTGAGCAACCTGGTCTATGGTCTATGGTCTATGGTCCCTGCCCATGAGGTGATCTTTAAGGTCCCTTCCATCCCAAACCATTCTATTATCCTGTGATCTATTTGTAGAGCTTARTGATGCTACTGACACTTCACAGTCCAGACACTGTAATGACTCATTGCTTTTCATGCCCCCAAAGAACRCCCACCCTAAGTTAGCTGAAACCTCCCTGCCCTGAAAGACAATGACACATCCATGTGCACAATTTCTTTACAGAGATCAGCTGAACTATAACTGTGTCCAGCTGCATAGAAAAGTTATCATTAAAACTTGGGAAAATTGTACATTTCCAATGAGTAAGGGAACRTTGTTTTATATTATTTCTGCACCAAGGGAACTTCAGACCCATGTTTTCCTCCATAGACTTCACACTGACTATCAATTCAGGACAGAGTACTCAATKTGTTGGRTCYATGCTAAACATTTTTTGAAAATCCCTGGTAAACACCAGCCAGCATTTGTGGGGTGCCAGACAGTGTCCATGGTAAGAGCAGGAGGATGTGGGCACAGAGTCTGCATACTTTAGTGTGGCAGATAAACTGAAAACATGCAAGCTGCCTGTGCCTGACAGAAATGTAAACTCCTACAAAAACAAAATCAAATATTGTCTTTAATGTGGAGAGGGTAAAAAAAACCTACAGCTCTTAGAACTGGGTGTTTACGAGTGTTGCTTTAATTGCCCTCATAAGGTTTTTGGGTCTTATATTAAGGAGCATAAACACATCTATCCAAAACTGTCAGCAATTCCCTGTAATTTCTGAGACACTTCAGGCAAATGAGTTCTAAGTACTTGTTTTTATAGCATACACACAAATGGGATCACACCTAATACTAATTTTCCTTTACTTATCTTGGTTACACTTTGTATTTTGAAAGACTTGCCGACTGTGCATTCATATGTATGGTTTTGTATTCACAAATAAAATTGTTCTATTTTCCTAGTGCTTTAAGTGCTGTTAAGTGGCTTTTTAGCACTGGTTTTCAAACATATTCCAAAACACCATTAAACTAAAGAACATTCAAGGGATACRGGTAAACATAAAGCTTAAGTAACCCATTCCATTTCGAATGAATGTCAAAACTCCCTCTAGATTTCAAAAATTCTAAAATGAGCTGATGATTTATCTTAAGGAGAAACATAAAAAWTTGCTAACCCCCTTAAATCACAGGTTCCACTTTAACATTATTTGAAAATGCAATTATATRTGACAGTCTTAGAGAAGACAAAGATATCTGAGTGATTAATTCCTCAGGTATTTTATTTAGCAGTTTCTTTCTATCACTGAAGTGTGGAAGAAAGGTTCAAAGAATGAAAGGTAATGCATTTAAAAGTTTAATGAAACTTTTTATTTGAAGTATACATAAAGCAAGCTTTAAAACTTAGGCACTATTGATTGCTAAGATATTAATTTATATTACAGCAGACTGTAAGCAAACTGATAATTTTATGATTTTGCTTAAAAAGGCCTTCAGAACAAGAGGTGGTCTTGGATGTTTTTGTGAAGGAGCAAATAATTCATTTGGAGAGTTGCAGATACCTGTGGAGCACTGAGAAAGCTATTTTTGTCCTTCAAGTTCACTGATCAGATATGTTTTTCCAGGAGAGACTGAAACCCTGGMAAATGTATAGAAATTAGATTTTCATCCTTCATGGATTAAATAAAACCCCATAATAGTCAGTTATAACAAGCAGATGTCTCTGGATTTTCACCTCCAGTGTCCTGCATTTCTGGTGTTTTGAAATTCCCTGTTTTGCTTTGATTTCAGGCTCTTTTTTTATTGTTTCCTTGTCTGACTTTTCCTTCCACCTGCCTGGTTGGAGGGACACTATTSAGCTCTCTCATTACGACCCCATTTCCACATTCCTCACTTATTCTCAAAAGTCCAGCCTGGTTAAAGGGTGTAAAAACCTGCCCAAACTAGTTTAGTTAATACCTTAATCAGACCCTTTTTCATATACACACATATAAAAAACTTGCAAAACCAAAACCCAAAAAAMCCCCAAAATTACCACCYCCAAAAAGAAAACCCAACCAAGCAACAAAACCACAATCCACAATCCTTTCTTTTCCTTTAAA
>QVAJ01000013.1:4207405-4239021 GCA_003546035.1 Mixornis gularis | reverse complement strand
ACACATGTTGTTTTCAGAATTAGAGTGTGAATCTGTTATTGTTCTATAGACTTTCCGTGAGAGGTYTTTTTTTCCTTGCAATCCTACTGGGATGAATTTGAGAGATCACGGACTCTTACCAAGTTGTTGTGGTTGCTTGCTTCTGGCCCTCTGGAGGCCCACACTGGAAGATGCAGGGAATTCTTCCTTCTACACATCATCAGTGGACAAAGACCACTTGTTGCCCTGAACTTTCTGTCTTTTTGCCTTTCTGTAAAACATTCTCACACAGCTTTCTAATAGCAATATCTATTCTTAGAATGTTTACATACTTCTCCTGTGAGAGAAGAAATGATTGATGGTGATGTCCACCATCCAGGTTGAAGGGATGGCGACCTGTGTAGCCAATCCCTTGACCTSTGTACATATCTATAAATACTGGAGTCAAATAGAATAAAATAGAGAGTTTTTTGCAACAGCCATGTCCCGAGCAGGATTCGATCACTCCAGTGTTCCTGAAATTGGGACACGCCCAGCTTCACCCCGCGACATCTGGAGTTCAGGGCAACAACCACTGGTAACCATAGTAGTTCTTGGAAAGGTTTTCTAAGAAAGGAGTACATTACAAACACATTGTTAATTATTGATATATTAATGGCATAGCATATAAACCAAGGCAGTGCTCAGTTTCTGCTATGATTTCAAATCTGTTTCCAGGTAGTGTAGAAGACACACAAAAATAAAAAGAAGCTTTCAGAATATTAACACTGGTTCTTTTGGTTGCATAAATGCATGAATTTACAGTTATGAGGCAGAGAAATTACACCAGGATTGGAAACCTGAACAGAAATCCAATAAAATACCATGTCTTTCCTGCTGTTTGATAAATTAGAAGTTTACATTTCCACACATGAATATAATCTGCCAAGTAAAATTACTTTACCTGCTGTCAGATATTTTGCTTATCTGTAAATACTGAGTTTTTCCATATATAATTTACTAAATCTGGCTTCTCACAAACTATTGAATATGTTTATTTTAGGCCAATATTTTCTGTAAAAACACATAATCTGGCTCAATCAAACTTTGGTAACTACTTTCTGAGGAAAATATATGCTGTAGTAGCTCATATTGGTTGTAAACAACTCTAAAATGTAGTTAAACCTATTTTTTCTTGAGAAAGTAATTTTACCAAGAGTAAAGTTGTCTAATATTTTTCCAGCTTGTGGATTTTTAAATGTTGGTTCCTTGGTAGCTCATTTGTTCTCATGGCAATAAGAATGATATTCTTAATTATTTCTGCAGATCCCTAAATCGAAAGTCCCCAAGGAATGAAAACAACAGCATCCTATTTAGCCATGTACCTATTACTAATTTATTGGTGTTTTTAATCACCTTCCTTTAGAGGTAAGGGTGTTTGATGAGGTCACTGCTGTAGGTTTGGATATGCACATGAATCCTTTTTCAAACTGGCAGATTTCCCTCCTCATGTCGAGAGAACAGGCAGGTGCCTTGTGAGTGAACTCCTCCTTACGGACTTATCACCACAGAAATGACTTGTTCTGGAAACAGCATTTTAAAAAATATTTAACTGTTGAATTAATTGTGCACTAGGCTTTGTATCTGTTGCAAATCTTGTTTCTCTTTGTTTGGTTTTTTTTTAAAGGACACTACTTAGCTTTCCTAGTCGCTGTTTTCTGGCATGGTGTTCTATACAGCCTGAGGATATATCACAACCTCGTGGGGTGCCAGAGTAATATCACATGTTTGAATAAATCAAAAGAAGGATGCCTACTTGAGCTTTAATTAGAAATGTCTTCTTCAGGGCACAGATTAAAAATATTCTGTAGTGAACAGGTTGTGTTTCATGCATTGTGCACGTGCATTTGGGTGTGCAAGGAAAATCTGTTTGCAATTTTATATCAGTATCAGTGCCCTTGAAAGTAGAATCAAAACCTCTAGGAACTTTTTAAATGCAGAACAAATAGCATACCTTATATATCCTTCTACAAAAGTACTCTTAAAAATAGCTGCTCTTATCCCCATGAATACTACTTCTTCAACCTCCAAAAAACTATCACTTCTCTTTATTTATATTTATTTAGCATCTCAGGTGTTAGCTCCAAATTATGCACGCAGCAATTCAGTGTTTGTATTTGTACTAAAATGTGTACATTTGGGATCAATTTGCTGTAGATCAAACTCTTTTAAAAATAAGCATTCTAGATCAAATATTTAAAAGTTGGTTTGCRTTTTTTTAATAAAAACTGAACTATGTTTCAGCCAAAATCTTACGGGCAGCCTCAGAGYTTGACCAATCCTGAATAATAATGCAGAGAATCATATGAATGTTAAGRGGTTGGAATGGATCTTAATGATCATCCAGTCCCAAACCCCCTGCCATGGGCAGGGACACTTCCCATTAGACCAGGTTTTTAACAATTTTCCCATTCTAGTGTCAACATGAAAATGAATGTATGAAATCTCTCACAATGCCCGTGGTAATTGTTGAATATTACTGAATTCAGCCGGCATCTGTATAAAATAGCTGAGCTGGCAAGGCCACAAATTGCAGCTGTGTCATTTCCCTTTTGGATAGGGCTAGGTTCCTTTCTTTACTTTTCATATTTTTTCTCCAGCAAAACATACTTTTTTTAGTTTTTAAAAACCATTGGGGCACAGTGTGAAACCACTTACTCATGGGGTGAAAGGSCTTTTTTAATGGATAGCAAAAGCTCATGGTATGAGCATGGTGCTGGTCTGCCTYGTGAGTCATAAAAAAGCAAGAAACTGTAAATGATGCATAACTTTTTAATGAGTAAATCCTATGAAAAAACTTCTAATATTTGATAAGGAAGGCAAATTTTCACTTTAAATCCTTTATGCAATTTATTTTATAGCCATTGTTTTTCAGTATAACAATTAAAGATGTTTCATAATTGTAAAATGCAGTTATCTTATTAGTTTAATTATGCATTTAGTCCATTCCAATGCTGTGCAGAATAAAACACTGAACATCTCCCCTAAAGATTGTTTATTGTAGCAGTATTTCCAACGAGATGTAACAGAGCAAGCTACCAAGCCTGAAATGAGACCACAGGGCTCATTCAAGGGATTTTCCTAATTTAGTGCCATGTGCAATGTGCTCTTTTAAGGCAACATTATGAGCCAATTCCACCAAGGAAAATTGGAGACCTTTAATTCAGATGCTACATTTAAGAAAAATATATTTTGAGTTYATAACAAATACTTCTCTCATCTAAAAAAGGTCATCCAGACCACTTTTGACAGAAGAAACACTATAATTGCAACTTTGAAAAAAATAGTATATCTGATATCTACACAGTTGCTCAGTAAATAGTATTGAAAATGTTGTTTATTTTGAGAATTTTGTGTGTGACCACTTTTCAGGAGAATGCATTAATTAAGATTATACATCCAGATGCATTTAGCTAAAGGCCGTGGTACTGYGATATAGAAAGTAGATTTTGTGTTTCAAAAAAAAAAATAGGGTAAAAAATGGAAYATGGATTCAAAACCATTTTGTGTACTTGCCACACTAACTGTCTTGAAAGGAAAATATTCAATGTAACATCTGAACAGTTGTAAAAAAGATAAAATAATATGGTTTTTAAATCAATAGGATAATTTTTTTTAAACGTACTTATTAAAATGCTCTTAAAAAGCCAACAAGCAATGGGTTTTTCTCTGACTTAGCTATGGATTCATGTGTAATATTGCTAGAAAAGATGGACACAGCTTGAAACACAAGATGTTTTCTTGGACTTGAAAATATGGGTTAATGGATGACTGCTATAGAAGAGGTGGGATGTGGAAGTGGGGATTGTATTAGTAGTAATGATCATTCCATTTGGGATTAGAAACCTAGTGTTCATCASTGCCTCAATGGATCTTTCTTTGATTTCATCATCCTCAGGTATCCAAGGAAATGAAGTTCAGRGCTTTATTTTCGGTGATGTGCTGGGAAATATTACTAGGAAGTGTGCTGTGTTTTTCTGCAGCTCATGCATCATCCTTTGCAAAGGAAACGTTAATGTATAAATTAACCAAGTGGAGTCCTCTGTGCATCATGATTCCTTATGTTTGGGGAGAACAARGGATTGTGAAAGGACTTGCATCAAGTTTTTCAAGCATAATGCATGTGCTTTCTATTTTGCTGTGTACATACAGCAGGGCTACCTCTCTGGCAGGTTTTTTAGGTTGTATCCTCTTTTTAGTAAAGTATTCTGATGAATTAAAAATTATCAGTTTCCATTTATGGGGAGAAGAGAGGTTGCTGATAATTAATAAATAATTTCTTCAGATGAAACATCTCTTACATAATTAAGAAAAACCAAAATGTTAACTGRTTGATATAAAAACATTTGAATGTATTCACAGATTCCAAAATTTTATGTCTGCTTAAGGTGGGATTTCATTTGTGTGATTTGAAAACAATCACTTAGAAATMATTGATTTAAAAATAATTATCCTGACTGGTTTTTAATTAATTATCTTAAGTGGTGCAAGCAATCCAAGGAAGATTTACGGTGTGTGTAGCAGATGGCACCTGGTTTTTTTTTAACCACATCAGCAGGATATGGTGGCTGCTCTACATTAAGGGTGGCTGACTTCAGAGCCTGGAGGAAAGCAGGTTGCTTCACTGGTCCTGGCTGGTCTGTGCCACATCAGGGGAATCAGGTGCAGGGAAAGGGATTTCTCCTCTGTCCTGGGAGCCTCAAGGTATACAGGAAGAGGATTGGGGCATTTCAGGTGATGTCATGTTGCTCCATTATTTAGCTGCGTTTCTAAGTTTGCCTTTTTAAATATTTAAGGAGAAAATAAAAAGTGGGAATGTTCCAGCAATGCTTTYAATGAAGGTAAAAGTACAAGAAAATGCAGTGTTATAGTAACATATGTTGTTATGCACTGCCATTTGACTGGAAACTTTAAGTCCCCTTTCTGGAAAAAAAACTTCTGAGCAGCTCTGACGTATTGGTTTACCCTCATGCAAAGACTTCTTAATCCCTGAAGTGGCTTTCTTRTTCTCATTAATCCACTGCCTTCCCMTCTRATGGAYRATGTTGGCTGCTTGGGYTGAASGAAGGAATCCTGCTGCTCCTGCTGCTCCTGCTGCCTTTTTCCTTTTTTTCTGTTTTTCCGAGAGCTTGTGGGCAGCATCCAAGTTCAAATGTCTTAGCACTACAGCYCGTTATCAAAAAGTTATTGACAATCTGTAAGATCACAGCAGTGTGGCTGGTGGCAGAGCTAATGGGATTCCTTTGAAGGACAAAGGTTCAAAGAGCCTTTACACAGACACATTTTGGCCAAGATGTGGCAAGGCTTGATAACACAAACGCCCGCCTGAAGGGTGCAAACACAGAAAGCAGAGGAAATTTCATGTCAGAGAGACTAGTTAATGGTAATAATGACATGAGATTAAGCAATTATAACTCCTGCCTGAATCTTAATGAGTACTTTGGGATAATTAGATTTGGTGACTCGCAGAGCTCTCTCTGAAGGGGAGTGTGGATGGTGCTGCCAGCCTATTATCTGAAATTTGGTGGTGCTGTTGGAAGCCCTTTGCTGGCTGRGAGCTGGACAGGATGCCCCACTTTGTGCTCTCTAGCTCTGGCAGCCTGTATCTTCCATCTTTTTGGAGATAAAAACTTCAGCCTGAGTAATTTATTAAGTAAATATGTTTTAAAAGTGTGGGATRTTGTATGTGCAGAGGAGGAAAAGGGAGACAATTTCAAAGTTCAGCTTTGTACCTTTGTAAATTCACTGAGATGTGTTTTCTGTGAATGTAATGGATATGTGAATTACATTATGCCAGTGGTTATTGGTCTGATGGATGCACTATATTTATTATTATTCATTATGCACTATATGGGTGAGGCTACCAGACAGACTTTACTAATCCAATAAGTTTTACAAGGCTTTTCTTGAAATAATTACAAGTTTTATACATCTGTTTATGGTACAAGGCACTAGACTTGTAGCCATCAATAGCTACAACCACAAAAATACCCCAAACCAACCAATTTTCTGCTTTCTTACAGTTCCCCATTCCAATTTCACAGGTTTTCGTGAAGGTGTGATTTGGCATTATGTTGCTGCATTCCACAGCAACATAATTAATAAAATAAATAATAAATTAATAAATTAATAATTATTAAATAAAAGTTGCTGAGTGTTTGTATTAGTTTTTTGTAGGCTGATGGTGAATGTGAGGTTGTCTAGGTCTACTGAACAGCCCTGTCATACAGGGCCTGTTATTTGACTTTCAGAATTAAAGGCAGTGGTTGAATTTGGCAATTACAGGTTGGATTTTGATTCCTCTTTCTAATGAAGTGATTTTCAGTATCCACATGTTAAAAGTATAATTTCAGTCTATAAATAAACCTATGTAGCCCTTCATTGAGGAGACAGATTTTGCCTGAACAAAACCATATTCTTTAGGTTTTTTGCCTATGTACTGAAGAGGAAAAATCTCTCTCACTAAGTGTATAATGCCAATTACATATTACTGGAAACAGATGCTTAAATTTTCCAAGTTAAATATTTCTCAAAAATGAGTGTAAGGTAGCTATTCAAATTAGGAAAGTYGAATGTTTCTTGTCAGAAGTATGCTTCTTTCTTTGTTTAAATAAATTAATCATATTACAAAACCAAAACAAATCCTGAAAATAAAACAGTATCCCTCCTCACCCTAAAATAACAAARAAAMCCCAAAATCCTCTAGYAGTGGATGCACAATTGACCACATTTTTTTGGTCTAGCAAAGATCAAGTCAAAGTTGTAAGTGACTGAAATAAAAAGAAACACTTTAGAAAACTTACAGAAAAATTGTAAATAGTGGTATATGTTCTCAATATTTTTGTAGAAGAAGTATATAGTATTTGGTGCTCTGGAGGTTTGAAACAGGGTGTGTTCTTTAGAGCTCCAAGACAAGTAGTTTCTGTAGGATTTCAACACAAGTTCCATATTGTGCTTGAGTACAGCTACCACTACAGTGGCAGCATAAGAACAAYGTTACATCTGAGTCAGCTCCTTGATCTGGAGTGTGGGAAGTGGGAAGCTACAGATTCCTTAGTGGGCTTAAACAAGGGACAATAAACCACAGCTGCAATTTCTTGTCAGTTCAGACGTATCCTCAGTGACTGCCAGAACTGTTTGGTTTGGCTTCATTTTTTTTTTTTTGCTCTGCTGTGATGAAGATGTGTAGGACGATCATATAAAAGCAGTTTTCAAAATAGAAGCAGTTGCCCCTATTGATATAACCCAGCAACTACCCTTCCAATGGAAATATTCCATTTTTAAGTAATATTAACTGAACCAAAGAGAGAAGAAATGTGAAAACCGAGTCAAAATTGAAGGACTTCTGGTGTTGTACTAGTACTCACATACAGTGTTTAATTTATTGTTTCAGCCACTACAAGGGCATGTCAAATCATGTGAGCAGATGAGAGAAGGTGAAGAAACCTAGTGCTGATTCCTTGGAAGCAGTGCAAGATAATCCAGGTCCCAAATTCATTATGCCCCACTGATGGCATAAACTTAAATTGCTCAGGTAAAACACATTATTCATAAAGAAAATCCAATAATCAGAAAGCCATGTACATTATGTTCAGAGGTGTTTTTTTAGATTTTTTTAATAAAGAAATATAAAGTAGTCAAGAATATGTGTCTTGTAATACATCTCCAAAATTTGCTAATATTACTTCCTCTTACAAACTGGCTTTATCTAGAGTGTATTAGGACTACTGCTAGCTGTGGTCTTTGAGGTGTGGTTTGCCAGATGCTGTAAGGCACAACAACCATCTAACTTTTGCTCTCTGAACTGTTTCCTCAGATCAGAGGTGTTTTGGTTTGGAAAGACAGGTGTCTGCTAGGGAAGGCAGGAACCTCCCTTGAAATGGAGAATGTAAACCCCCTCCCTCCGAATTACTATAATTTTGAAATTAAGGGGCTTTCAGGCAAAGATATGGGAATAGGAATAACAGCTCTTTAGTAGAAGAATTAAAATAAAAGTGTAGTAGTATAAAAAAACAACCAAACAAATGACAGGGTCAGAATACAACCTGACACCCTGTTGGTCAGGGTGTTGGTAGCAGTCCAGTCAAGTCCTCCTGGAGTGACAGATGTGGTTCTGTTGGAGCAGAGATGATCCTGTAGAAGGGTCCAGTGGTGGTGAGATGGGTTCTTTCTCTGGGAATCCAGTGGGAACAGGGGGTCCTGGTGTTCTGAATCCCAGGTTTTACCCAGGTAGGAATGCTTGGCTCCTCCCACTGGGGATGATGTAATTTTATCAGCCATGCAGTGAGCCTCAATGGCCCATTAATAGCAGATATCCACCAGAAGGAGGATGGGTTGTGGAAGAGGTAAAGAACACTGCCCCACTCGGTTTTAACAGATGGCAGTAGAATACATACTTTTGGTTACATCTTGCATTCCAACCTAAGACAGGAGGGAAGTTGATGTGCTTGAAAGTTTGTTTATTTACACCAGAAAAGGAATAATCAAAGGCCAGCCTTTGCCATGTTTATCAGTCCAGCTTTATCTGGCATCTTGTTAGCAACTTCAGCTGCTGCATCACATAAATTAGCTTGAGTCTTTACAAGCATTACATAATAAATAAAACAAAATTTACTCTCCAAAGGTTTTGATTTAGTCTGTGATCTGCTTGCATTCCATGTGAGACTTCTGTGGGAATACTGAAAGTCATTTTTTTTTAAAGTGCTTTTTCCATCCCAGCCTTGTGGACTACTCTAACTGGTAAAAATTCGTGGTGAACTAAATAGGGCATGGCAAGAAGTGGGTCTGGTTTGTCACTTCACCTCATTTTGAAAGCTGAAAATGAATTATTTAAGCAATGGCATAGTATGGACTTTGCATCAGTGCTGATAAAAGCCCATTCAGGATGTTTGCCTTGCTACCCACCACATGTGAACAGTACAATAATCAGCACTAATTGACAAGCTAATATTGCGTATAAAGATTTGACATTATTYGTTCTCTTTGTGTTTTCTGAGTGTTTCTTCCACTAAAAGTTACAGGTGATAGAAATGCTGCAATCTTCTTTCCAAGATGTGCAACGATCAAATGCATTCAAAACCAGATGTTATTTGYTGGGCTTTTGTAGGAATTTCCTTTTTTTTTCTTACTAATTACATACTTGGAATTTGTATGTTTGCAGTTTGAACTTTATTTTTCTTGTTGCTTTTGCTTTTCTTTTTCTGGTATATACATTGCCAGGTTTTGAGTTGCATTGTGCAGTTGTCTTCAGGGCAGGTAAACTAGCATTCCTTTGGATGGGAATAACTGAGGATGACACAGTCCTGGAGCACCTCTGATTGTACCAGTGGCTGGGGGTACTCAGTTTGTGTGACCAGGCTGGAGCCAGGCTTACCATGTCCAGCTGTCAACACTGCCCTGCAAATCTTCTCCCTTGGATTGTATCACTTGTTTTTGCTGGCAAAGTCTGGGATGCTCTGACAAGGCTGTCAGGTGGACTCACCTGTATATTTTTTCTTAACAGAAGCATTCCAAAAACACCCAAGGAGCTTTTCTAAAACTCTTGTTAAGATTTTACTTTAAAAAGAAAACAAAACTTTGATTTTTCCAACACAGAAATCCAGATCTGAGTGAAACAGAATAAATTAAAATCAAAGATTTAGCAAAAAATTCTCTCCCTGCTTGCTGTATCCTTTCCTTCACCTTTACTTTCAGTCTTGTAACTTTTAGTAGMTTTTTAGGTTGTAAAAGCCTATGTGGTCTCTTCTGAAATCCTCAGAAAAGCCTACATTTTCATWGGCTCTGCAAMATGTCTGTRTCTGATTCTCCATTCCCCAGATACRTATGGTCAGTACCTTCTARGAAGGARGAATTTTCCTAGGCAGACTGTAAAGGGAATTAAATAGTCCAAATGGTACAGCAGGAAAAGAAATTTCTCAGTAACACAATGCATGTGCAATAGATTGTGGTTATACAGATTGTTAAGTTATGTAACTTTCCATACTCAGTGGGGGGGAAGGAATGAACTAAATCTATTGTATTTCATACATTAAAAACAATTGTTAAAAAAMCCACAAAAGTCTGTTTCAGTTTATAGAAGCTCAGAAATGGCTTTGCTTTTATTGCTTCTCAATTTATTCCTCGAGGTGCTTGGGGAGGAAGAAGGGGAAGGGTCTGTGCTGAGGGSACGGCACTCACTGATTTTATGTCCTTTGTGCTGTGTTTTGCACAGCCTTTGTAAACGACCCAAGCACACTGAATGATTTGGGAACATCAGCTCTTTTATKCATTGGCCTTTGGGCTTACTTAATGGAGTGTTTTAGAAAGTCTTCATGTTATTACCATCAAACATGGGCTAAGCCACCATAAAAGTTAGATTTTACTTGGAGGGRAACGTAGGGAACAAAGAATGAGATGCGTTGCCCTAGGATCACTGTAATCTGTAAGTGATCCAGCTCTTGGGTGTTGGTACACAACAGATCCATTCTCTTCTTTCTGGTCTCTGAAAACTGGTTATGGATACATCATGGYTCCTTTTTATACTGAAAACTGCACAGTTTTTGTTTGAGTAAAAATTTGTCCTTTCTGAGTGCAGAATCAGTTATGAACTAAAGCGAAGTAATCTCATGCTCACTTGTAGCTTCACCTAAAACCTCAGATTATTCTGCTTATTCTATCACAACCTCCTGTCATTTTCCCTTTCTGTTATTCTTTAATCTTTCCTGCTGAAATCTCAGCATTTTTTACAGTACCTTTTAATTTCATCTTCACTGCTTCAAACATTCTCCTTTTCTGCACATCCAAATTGTTGACATCATTATCAACTGCATGGCTCTGATCACAGTTCCCTCCTTCCTGAATTATTGATTAGGATTTCCTTTTTCACATACACTTCATGTTTCTCCTTATGCTTCGTGTATTTATTCTAAACTGCTCTCTGGCTGATCTTCTCCACACTCCTCCTTTCTCTCCCCACCTTCTTTTCCCTGTAGCACCTGAAATATATTTGTCTCTGTTAACSTCGCAAAGCACAGCCATCCTTCTCTTTGTAAGCACTTTTGATAATCTGTATGTTTGGCAAAGCCTGTAAGTGTAGGCACCCCTTGAAGAACCCATTTACAGCATAAGATGAGGTTTTACTCTGGTTCCCTTCAGCACCTGATGACAAAAGCACTTCTGTCATCTCTCCATGGTTGGTGCCTTARGGGAATGGAGCTGATGGGACTCGGAGCTCTGGGCACTGTGTGTGGATTCCTTTGAACTTTTAATGTCACAGTCTGCCTCAATTTCAGCTGATGGCCCAAGAAAAAGGAAAAAAAAAAAGCTCCTTCTACCTATCTCTTAATACTGTATTTACAACATTATGGGATATTTTATTTCGTGAAACCCCAGGTGAAGTTCCTAGGTTTGTGTTACAGTATTGAAGATGTTTGGGTTTGGGGTTTTTTGTTTTGTTTTTTTTTGGTTGGTTGGTTTTTTTAAATTTTTTTTTAATTGCATTTCATTTTAAAATCTAAAATCCATCTGAATGTTTCCTCAATTGATTTCTCAGTCAGCATTAGCACTCAACTAGCCCTTGGGCCACTTGCAGATGATTAATAATATGAATGTCCCGGGCAATGTTGAACTAGAATTGTAGAACCCTGCATGTCTGTTTAGAATTTACTCCTGCTTCTGTGTCCAGCAGCAATGCTTCTCTTTGCAGCTGCCCACAAACATCCCTGCTTAAAATGTGTACTTCTGCAGTGGAATGTTTTGAGTAATGTGGGTTTCTTTTCTCCCAAGACCAACAGCTAATGCACTTTCTAGTAAATGACAGTGATAATTTGTCTTGGCATTTAGTCAAAATCTTGGCATTATCTTGGCATGATAGTCAAAAATCTTGATTTTTTAGTACAAGATTTTTCGATCCTGTTTGATTCATACGTTCAAGTTTGAACCTTCACCTCAATTTCCATTATAGGAGGAGCAGAGTATTTAAAGATTTAATATAAGAGTTTATCAGCCAACAGGTAGAATGATGTTTTATWATAGAAATTAGACAAAACGTTGCCCTGAGAAAGCCTCTGCATTTGGAGAGCCCAATTTCATTTTGATATATTTAGAAGGATGTAATTACATATTCAGGAGAAGGACAAAGATTCTGTCATTTCTGAGTTACATATGTGGAGAGCTCTTATGAAAGTGGAGATGAACTGGAATAGACAAACCCACAAGGTTTCTTACAACATTGCCACACTAAGGCTCCTTGAAGCTTCTCGAAAATACCTGGGCTTTCTTGCAGAAAACATTAGCCTTAGGGGAGCAAAATACTTCTTATAATTGCTAATTGATCTTAAAATATTTCCGATTCCATTAAGTACAGAAAAACTGTGCAGAGGTTGAGATTTCAATTAAGATTGTCTTGCAGCAATATTTTGTCATTTCAGTATTAGAAGTTTCATTGGCTAATAGTGTTTTTATTCAGAAACACAATCTAGCAGGGAAACTTGACACAGGATTTTTTCTTGCTGCTGTTGTTGTTGTTTACAAGCTGTTCTTGAACTACTGCATCATTCCCAGTGTAAGAATTCAGATTCTTCTTCTTATGGGTTCTTGTCTAAGCAGAGCCTACAAGTGAGCTATAGCCAAGTTCCCAAACAGAATAATATCCATGTGTGCAGAGGTCTACAGCAGTCTTCAAGACAGTGTATAGATAGATGTTTCTAATTTTAATGGTGCCTTTGAGCAAGTAACATTTCCACTCTTCATCAGATTGAAGGGCCATAATTTTAATATAGTCTTCTGTACACTATCACATTCTTTCCAATCCATTTCACAGGGAAATTGTCCATTGTTAGAAAGATATTCTTTGCATGGTTTGGTCCATTATTGTTACACTATTAACCTTCAAGTATTATCCACACAATTGGCATAAACTAAAAGGAGCAAACCAAGATGTTTTCCCTTTATTTTTGCCATCTAGATGACAGGCATTAAATAACATGCTCTTAATTTGACTGACAAGAGACCACCAGCATGATACTTGTATATTACAGAAATTAGCTACAGGAAGAATTTTGAAGAGGTCACTGTTAGAAGTGTGCTTCTTTTCCCCTTTAAGTACCATAACAAATGACTGCCTAGACTTGAGCACTGACCTGTGGGCCAGCCAGCCTTCCATGGGGAGAAAAAGTGTGTTCAGGTCTGCTGGCTGTGTCACTAACCCTCATTCAAGAAGATTGTTGTTTGCTTTGATAATCACCAAAGGCTAGGCTTTGTTATTTCCTTCTCATACTTTTATAATCAAAATCAAACCAAAATTGAAGCAGTGTGAATACAGTGCTGAAAAGATGTTCAATATATTTAGAAATAGTGGCTATTGTTGTCAAGCTCAGCAAACCTTTGAAGTGTATGTAGGTATGTTTTAAGATAGAAGCCTTGTAAATCCCATTTTACAAGGAATAATTCAGCCAATTGCTATTTTATCTGTTTTAAGATCTCTGAAGTTGTTGGAGGAGACATTTTGTATTGGTGAAACAAAAACACACATGAGAGCCTAATATTTYCTTCCTGGGTGATTTACAAGAATTTGGTCATCTTGAAATTAAAGATGACTTTTTCTCTTAGTTTTGCAGTTATTTCAAAGGTTACCTACATACTGGAGGGCTAAATTTGACACACARTCTTCCTGGTGCCGTAGGTGACCTATTCCTTAATTCTTGCACTGGTACCATGAACACAGTTCTCTTCTTTAAAACTGCATTCCTGTCTTCTAGCAAAACAACCTTCCTGGAAATACCCAACTACCGTGGACTTCTGCAAGTTCTCTTAAGTCTTCTGTCACAACAAGAAGGGTTCTGCTGCTCTGCCAAATTGGCGTGGGGAAAAAGCTCCCCTGTCCTATTGCTAATGGAGAGTATTGACTCCCTGCTTTATCACCCAGGTTGTTCTGTGCTGTGCCCCACTCTGAGTGGGGCTAAGGGGGCAGGGGAATGGGAGATGGGAAGAAACAGGTCTGAAAGGAAGCAGGTCCAGAATGTTTGTCCTACCCATTCATTCCCACCCTGTAAATCTCCGGCCATTCTCAACAGAATGCTGTTTCAAGGGCTGCCTAACACCAGTCATCATTTTCCTAGTGATTGAAGAAAACTGCTGGTTTTCTTTTCACATAATGAGTAAAATTTCTGACTGGGAAGTCACATCTCAACATTAGATACAGCTGTTTCATAGGGATGTCTAAGGGATCCTCAATGTCAGTGTGGTTTTTGGGAAGAAAATAGGTGAATGTGTGTTGTGCTCATATAGGGTTTCAAAGCAAATCCTAAACTAATGTGTTTCCTTTAAAAAGTTTTTGGATTTATGTGCATGCTTATCAGTGGGTGGAGACTTGGGAAGGTTGGAAACGTTCCTACAGTAAAGTATTTTTGCTGGTTTTCATTAAACCATAAAATGTAAGGATATGCTCTAGATCACATTTTTGTTGTGCTAAACTACTAAACTTCTGCCGTAACGTGAGGTTACCAATTCTAATTGTCACCACCTTATTGCAATTAGTCTTATCTCTGGTACCTCAAAGAAAAAAAAAAAATCCCCATGTTTGCTTTCTGGATTTTGTTATAAAGATTTAGCAGTGAGAGACGTGTTTCTTTTATTTCAGAAATTCATAACAGCTGTTTGTCAATATTTTGAAACAGAAACAGAGAACGACATGAAATATTAAAAGTGTGCCAAATCCCATCCCTCCTGCAAGGATGCCTTTGATTTCAGTGGTTCTGTTTAGTCTGGGTTATTTATACTTTTCCAAGAAGAATAATTTAAACATTCATATTCCTAGAGCTCAGTTAAATATTTATCTAAGTTTATAAAGCTGTTTCTGCTGATTAGTGAGCTACCTGTTATGGGAGAACAAAGAAACTCAAAAGGCAGCAAATTAAGGTCACAGGTCAGTGTTCAGGCAAAATAGAGCTGGGCTACCAAATGATTTTCAGTTATTAAGCCAATAAATCAGGCAGATGTTGATAGATGCAAGCACTGGGGCAGTGTGTCAGCCTCATGAAAAAATTGTTTAACAGATTCAGGTGATCAATGCTGTCAGAATCTTGCATGTGGAAAAATAAGATGACAAATTAAGCTGTAAGGCTGTGACACCAGATGTTATTATGCGCCCCTTCTTCCCACTCCCCACCACTGCCACCATTGTTTTACATCTAGCCTAAAAGCAGAAGCACACAAATAAATAAATAAAATTATGTATCTGTCCATTTATGTCCCTTGGAAAGCCCACAAGTGAGGCAGAAGGCTAATGGATTTTCAGAGAAAATGCAACCTGCTGCATAAGCCCTGATTGAAGAGCTCTGAAGGGGAAGGGAATAGATAAAGGGGACATTAAATTCTTAGTGGGCTCTGTGATAGTGGTCTAATTAGAGCTAAAGAGTTATCACTTTTTATTAATGGCACAATGAAAACAAAAATAACCCATCAAAAGTCATTAGGATAGAAATGATCCTAAAATTGAGTACGTTTTCATGGCAAAAAGCACTGCGTTATATTTRTTTATAGGAGTTTCTGGGGTTTGTATACTCTAAAACATGTAGCCAGAAAAATATCCCTTTTTTGTCTTTCCTTTTTTTYTGAATGACACCAGCAGAGTAATCCAGTAATTGCTGTTGAAGACTTGGGCCTTATTGTTTTCTCAAAGTGAAGACACTTAGACTGACAACAAAAAGAAAGTGGTSTCTATTAAAAAGATTTTCTTCCCATTCTATGTACGTGTGATCATGAAACGCTGAAGGCTGAGTGCCATCCCTTTTCAAGTTTTTTGGGGTTTTTTTTTCAATTTTTTTTTTTTTTTAAAGATAAAAGTGATTAAGGTGATAAAGATGAAAATGTGCTTTTTGGAAACTTGAAAACTAGATCCAAGAGAAGCACGGGGTGATTTTCCTGGGAAGATCACTGTTGGGAGGCAGTGATCCCCAGCTGGTCATGGCAAGCTCTGGGCTCACCAGCCCCCACCACAGCAGTCCCTGGTACCAAAGTTCCAAACTATGCATGTGGTGAGGTGTGAGTGACCCAGTTTTCCTCCTGGGTAGAGCAGGAGCTCTCTCCTGATTTCCCAGATGTGATATGAGATAAGCCATTGTCTTTGCAGCAGTGCTGGAAATGCACGTGTGCAACCTGACCTACAAATTGTCCAGCATTCAGCTAATTTGCAAGCTGTTAAATAGCACAAGGCTGCAAGAGTGATGACTTTATAGGAAACATTAGCTGAGGGAGACAACAAAAAGCATTCATGTCTATCTTAGGAGATAACCTGAAAGCTAGCCTGAACTGTCATCAGGGCATTTAAGATGTTTTCAGCAGTTACTCTGTCAGAGGTTTCAGATTGCTGCTGTTACCTGTCTCATAGATGGACAGGAAAGTGCTGTGTGTGAGTTTTTTGCCGACAAGCTCTTCCAGAGAAAAAGAAATTCTTCTTTGAATGACACCAATTCCCTGTTTGTTTATCTGTCCCTGATTTTTTTCTTTAATGGTCTGTCCTATGCCCTGGCCTTGGCACCCTCAGGTGGTGGATGGAATCTCTTTGTAGAAGCYGGGGGACAACTGCCTTTCTCAAAATGAAACTAAGTTGTTGGATGGATAATATACATATGCCAAAATATATTTTTCCCTAAATTCTCCCTCAGGTCTTCAGTTCATAATGCCAAAGTCATGGTGGATAATAATTGCTAATGATTTGAAAGAAGTGAATGACTAGAATATTCTAGTTCAACTCAGGTTTTTTACAAGAAAATATGAAGCCTWCCTTACTCAAGGGTGCCTTTCTTTCTCTTCTGTATTTAGCACAGGCCAAAACAGCTGCAGCCCTTGAGCCCAAGCCACTCCAGCTGAATTCAGATTGACAGGGCACAACTCACTGTGGGGTGTCAGGGGTGAGGACAAAACTTATTGGCAAACAGGAACACAAATGCCTCTGCTTGTCACCCACACCCACACAGAACATTTTGCTGTCAAAAAAATAGCACTGCTATTCAGGTTGTCTGGGTGGCACAGCTGGCTTGGGGGGACAGTATTTGCTGCAGCTGATTACAGATGTTCTGCCCCAAAACCCTTTTTTTTTCTCTCGGGTAAGCCACAAAAGGGAACTCTGCAGCATTATTCACACAAGTGCTATGGCAGAGGGGCTGGCACTGTCAACAGCACACTTCTGGCCCTCTGATGTACCAGCTGCTCTATCACAGACCCTTCATACAACTGTCTCTTGGATCTCCTGGATGATGGCTTTAGGCTGTTTCAGACAGTTCTATTTCTTCTTGTTTTGTGCAGGAAAAAAAAAAAAATAAGAAGGAATAGAAAACAATAATTTATTAATATCATACAAACTTGTGAAATATTGCTTCCTCTRAGGTCCTGCAGTAATGCATGAGCAACATAGATCAGTTTGTGAAGTTAATTTCTTTCAAGAATTCTGTGTGTTRCAGGAAACTGTATAAATACTCCATAACAGTGCCATTTGCTGCACTGAAGCAATAACCATTTATTTTGGTGAGTTCCAAAGTTAAAGTGTAAGGGTCTTTTATTATTAACCCCAGTGTTCCCTGCTTAGGTTTCTTCCATCTTTGTGGGAATTGAAAACCTGATTTTAGCAACTTTTAATTTTCCTACATAGAGGGAATTGAAAAGAGCCAAGTGGGTACCCCAGGGACCCAGTCATCACAGGTGATGTATGTTGTCATTTTAATGGAGACACATTAACAATTTCTGAATGCACGGTGTACTTACTGTGTGTGTCAGTAAAAACAGCCTTGAAATTTGGGCTGAAAAARAAAGATGTAAGTCCTTGGTTTGTCATGTGTACAGCAAACTGTCAGAAGACTGCATGTGGTTTTATAATTAAAGGCCACTGTATTTCTRCAACAGTGTTGTTAATGAGTCTTCTCTACTGAGGGTCTCTTCTCAGGTAGAACTTAGGGTGCTGTACACTATCATTTTAAAACAGCGTGAGTACAATGGCAATTTATTAAAATATTGTTAATTCTCTCAATACGACCATGAGGCTAATTAAATATAACAAGTTTCCTTCTGGGATTGGTTCCGCAGTCTGCAGGCTGTTCTATCACCAGATCCTTTGGGGTTTTCCATCTGTGTGGGAGATCAAGAGCAGCCCCATGCAACACAATTTTCTGCACTTGGAGAGATTTGTAATTCCCTGTCTGAGAGGTGAAAATTACATTTTGCTCTTGACTGCCTCCAAGAATGAGGGGCAAAAATTCTTGATCTAAAAGTTTGTCTTAATGCTTAAAGTCTTTTCTTTCTTAATTTTGGGGCTCTGTTTATACTGCTAAGTTAAAYATGGCTGCAAAAACATGACAGTTGAATTCCTGAGGCAAACTGATGAAAAACTGCTCCTATCTCTCCCTGGTTTAACTCCCTTTAGCTCCCTATTATACCCCTGTGGTCAGTTGGGCTCAGCTGTCCCAGCCATGTCCCCTCCCAACTCCTTGTGCTCCTTCAGTCTAACTTGATGGTGGGGTGGTGTGAGAGGCAGAAAAGGTCTTGGCTYTGTGCAGACRCTGCTCAGGGATAAYAAAAACATCCCTGTGTTATCAGCACARMTCCTAAGCACAGGTGCTATGGAGAAATTTAACTGTAGCCAGCCAAAATGAGCATAGATATTACCACCTGACCTGGAACAAAGTCACACCATGGATATTCTGCCAGTGAAAGGGTATAAAGAGTCTTGTCCCAGATCCTAAGAGTTTCATGAGGTGCTGTTTAATTTCTGGGTGACGTGTGAATAGCACCACAGGTTACAACTGCTCAGTTAACATCTTTTCAATCAGATCAGTACCAAAGCTATTTATTGACTTATTAATGACACATATTTAACCAGCAGTCATGAAACTCTAAGTATCAATATCACCAATTCAGCCATTGCACCATAATATTAAATTTTCAGGCAACGTTAAGTAACACCTAGAAATTTCTARGCATCCTTTCTGTAGTGAATCCCCTAAAGTTCTCAACACACCCACACCAAGTTAGGGGCTCCCCACACTGTACATGCTTGAAATTCTGGGTGTTGAAGTCTCTCACACTCCTTACACTGTCTGGCCTTTCTTACCCTGTGCTGTCTAAGCCATTTTGCCAGGAGGGGCCAGTGGGAGCCATTCCCACAGAGTAATTCCATCTCTGGTAGACAGATGAATGTGTGTTCAACTGGACTACACAGCATGAAATGTATACAGGTCTAACCTTTCTTTAAAAAACAAACAGTAGTAATAACACCAATATGACAGGCCTGCATTTTAAATGTTTTTCTTCTGAGTAACCATGAAACCCCTCACTTTGAAAGGCTCTATCATAAACACTTTTTTAGCAAAAAAAAAAAAACTTGAGAGCCTTTTCTTCAACTATTCCGTATAAGAATTGAAATTATTCATCCAAAAGAGTGAATGCAGGGCATACTCACAGGATTTGATTCGCACAAATGAGATTGTGGTCAGAGAAAAGCATATTGTTTTTATTTCAATATGTATATTCTGCAGACTGTTTCCAGCAAAGTCATTGGAGTTTATGGCTTTTTATTTTTTTCCCCTTTTTCTTTTTTAGCTCCTTATCTCATATTTTCAAAGGCTGGAAGCAATCACTTTTCTGTTTTGTTAACATAAGAGAAATTTCTAAATAATTTAGCTTAAATCCTCAGGACAGGCTTGACTAATRCTCYTTTTTTATGACTCGTTCCAGTGCTYATGTAGGTATTTTTTATAGGCTAAATTTTTGTGCATCTTCTTCACTGATATTTCTGCTCCAGAGCTGAAATGTCTGTCTCTCTGTAATGCCAGCTCTGGCAAGTGTTCCAGGTAGATGCTGACTACCAACCCATAATTTCAATTTCAATACATGCCATTGTATTTTCTAATGGGAGTCGAGCTGGTGGACCATGTTACAAAGCACATGCATTCATGTCTAGAGATAGRTAGGGTGGGCTACCTGAACTTGAAAGTTTATAAGGCTTGCCTTAAGTCAGAAAAAAAATTTTATACTGTTGTCAGGAGCACTTTTACAGTTGAGGTGATGCACTTAATCTAACACTCTTGTAGATTAAAGAAATTGGTTAGGACCTCAAAATATCACTTGGATATTTCTCTATCTCTGTTTCCAAATGTAATAAAGGTGTGCCACACTTTCCTGAGTGTTTTAATCTTTGATCAAGGCATATGTATAGCAAATAACCAGTAAATTGTGTGCACTAGAATAAATGGTGTAACTTCCTTTCAGATTATCCCATAATCTCCAGGCAGTGTTTCTTACTTTGAGTACTAATTATCCTGCAACTTAATTGAGCCACGAATTACCCATAATTATCTATTTTCCATGGTTAAACAAAACCTGTAATTATGCTTTTTTCCATGCCTTGAATTTATACATGGTGTGAACTGAAATTAGGCCAATGTGTACTGAGCTAACAACAAGAGTGAGCTTATTCTTTTAGCCCTGAACTTCTTTGTAACTGTGTAATTTGATTTTAAGAAAGGCAGAGATGTCCCCCAGAGAAGAACCAATCTGCTTCAGGGTGTGAATTGTGGAGGTGTAGTCTAAAGCATGTGTTTAATTATCCCTCTCCCCACACTGAAGCCTGGGTTAAGCTGTGTGGTCATAGTTCACTGTAATACTGCTCTTTCCCTCATATTATTTGGCCTATATTATTGGAGATAATATGAAATGCTTTTCACTGCATTTGTTTGCAGCAGGCAGACAGGGCCTTGAACAGCTCCAGGATGAAGTGACCTTTGAAGGTGCTTAAAGTTATCCATCTCTGTCTGAAGCATAACAATTGAGACTCAGCCTCAGCCTTGCCTGAATCAAATCATTAATTCAACCAAAAACAAACCTAAGAGAATATTCCCTGGAGTAGAATAGATACAGATCTTTAGGATAATGCAGTCCTAAACATTATATCCTGAGATTTGGCATCTCATTTTACAAAGGCCAGCAGATGACATGCTTTAAATCAAATATAATGCAGGAAAGTCAGAAACGAGATAAAAGGGTTTGAATCATGTAATTCTCTGGTGTGTATCTCTGTTCTGTGTCCCATGATGGAGCACCTGCACCAAGACTTTCTAGAAATGACATATCACAAAAAGGTCAGATATCATGCAATTCCTCTGCTGAGGCATCTGTCAAGTCATGTTTGCTGTCAAAAACAAGGTGATGTCCTGAAAGGAAGCAGCATATTTTGCAACTGTCTGCAGCATATGGCACTGGAAATGCATGTCAGTGAAGCAAAAGTCATGCCTGRTACCTGCTTTTCAGCTGCAACATGTTATTTGTCATAAAAAGCTGCAGCTGTTTAATTTTTCATTAACAGTTTTCATGTCTTCACATACTGCTTCAAGCGCTGGATTARAAGCAAAAAGCAGGAAGTCTCTTTGCTCAGCATAGCAATGTACAATGTCAGAAGGCAAGGTGCAATAAAGACATATTTACACAAAATATGAGGCTGATTGTCATGACATACACCAGTTCAGCAGTGCACAACAATGTTCCTTTAAATAATCCACAGGAAACTGTGAATCAGGCCCAAATACTTGAATTTAATTCTAACTAGCTAGGAATCTTCTTTTGAAAATCCTTTGTGTAAATCTCRAATCAGCTCTTTCAAAGACATGCAATGTCCTTGAATGCTAATATTTTTAGTGGGGAACGTASATAATGAAATGAGATTTAAAATCTGCATGGATACCACAGTGCTGGTAGCACCAKAAATAAATATGTTGGATGAAAGATGAAAGGCTCAAATTCCTCTTTATTGGCTCCACACAAAAAGAGTCACTGAATTCCAGTGAAATAAAGGCCAAAGCACCTTCTTCCTTTACCTGTTTTAAACATTTGCCAGCTGGAAGGAATTTAATGTCTTATTTTATCTCCTCACAGTACAGAAGTTATGTAACTTGTTTTATAGGTCAGTGCWCCCAGAACCTGGCTAGGTCTTGGAGAGGCTGTTAAAGGTAATAGGTAGGTGCAATTTCTAGTGAGGATGGCCTTTAAACACTGCCTGCCTTGATYTGGGAAGATAGCAATTTATAATTGCTCCATATCATGTACATTTAAATGCTTTGAGCAACTACTGCTTTAGAAAAGAAGTTGCACTGTATGGAACATTAGTTCCTGTCAGTTTGTTCCTTTTTCTTGTTTGGGAAAAAAAAAATTGATTGTTGCATAGAAATAAAGTCATAAATCTCTGGTGTTTGCAAACTTCTCTCCTTGCTTTTTGCCAGTTCATTGCTATTCAGGATTATATTGGTATTATTGCAGTGTATTATAAAGAGATTTATGTCTGGTAGAAATCAGAAGAGCCTGGCTTCTGTGCTACACTCATGGTTTTAATCAAAGTATGATTACATGCACTGTTGTGAATATGTAAATCAGAAAATAAAGTGAGATTACTCAGCACTTTATGACAGCAGAAGCTGGAGGTGTTGTGTTCCCATCCAGGAATAAAGGCTGGTRATCATTAGGGCTGAATGTTGAATCTGCAAACTTTGTGAAAGGTGCAGCCTTGCTGTGTGTACATGTCAGAAATATCATAAATTTTTTAAAAGTGCAGCAGTACGTCACATCCGTAAACTCAGAAAATCTGTCCTATACTTAAGATATGCTTTAAAAAATAGCAAACTTCCCAACCCCAAAACCCTGGGAGTAAATTGAGGAAAGTTGTTATAGGAAATTATAGCTTATACAGGAAAAAAAAAGAAGATCATTTCACTTAGCTAGTCTAGAAAGTATATTAAACAGCAGCTGTCTTCTTAGTTAAGAGGATTTTGTTTGGCTGGTCCTTCAAAGATGGCAAGAGCATTTAAAATGAACTGCTGACAATGGTAAAAATCCCAATGAATTATGAATGCAGTGAGAAATCCATGTACCTATTTACTTGGATAAATCTAGACAGAGCATTTACTTTTGAATCCTCACATCTTTAGCTGAAAATTGGGGCACTCCAAACTTTACTTTAGTTCAAGTTCCCYCTGGAGTACAGAAACAGGCTTCTGGTTCACACAACAGCCTGCCCTACCAAGGACATACACAGATCTCCTTACATTTTAAGAATTTGCATTCCCAAGCCAAGAATTGTCTATCATTTGGATTGTTTGTTGTTTCATTTCCCAAGATTTTATAGTCTTTTGAGCTTTTAAGGCAACTATGCTTGGTTCAGGAGTCTTTTAAACATGCTTAATCATAGGTAGCACAAGGCAATGGGAAATCAGCCATGCTCTTCAAAACATAACGTGTTACACTGCAAGGAATATTTCCAAGACCYTTCATGTGGCAGTGTGAAAAAGACAGATCAAAACACCGGCTGAGCATGTATGATGTGTTCACTCACGTGTGCTGCCTGCTCAGATCCAGCACAAAAGAACTTTGGCAGGAGGTCCAGGCCTACCTTTGAACGACACGGCTCAGGATTTGCTCAGGATTGGAAGAGGTTTTTTGCTCAAAGTGGCATCCGAGAGACTCACTCTCCTGACCCATCTGYCTCTGATTGTTTCTGTCACCTGCTGTGGTCTCAGCACCCCTTGAGGTCTCACCCCTCTCCCCTTGTGAGATCAATTCCCCAGTGGCAGCTGCCAGCCGTGCCTCAYGTGGAATCACCATCCTGCAGTGCCTGGCAGGAAGGGCAAGAGGCTGAGGCACCTTCAGGCCGTGCAGTGCTCCAGCCAGCCCAGCCAGGACTTCTTGTGCAGGGGAATGCTGTTGGGAAAAGCAACTCCAGGTGCAGAAACACAGCCATCCTTTCTACATGGAGGGTACAGGCACCAYGATCCACCTGCTTCCATCAGCTTCAGGCCTCAGGCCTGAACTCTTGTATTTTGGAAACCAGGCTCTTATAAGGGGTTTGAAAGTTTGTTTATTAATGTAATTATGTCACAGAAAGCAAGACTAGATTGTGTGTTTCTCATCAGTGTTGCATCTAGAATCAGTGAAAGTTTTCTACTTTTAGTCTTTATTCATCAAGTTCTGAAAGACTTAAGCAGAAATCCTGTGTTTCTCCTAATGGTGTCTGCACTTTTAGAGCTGACAGTTTCTTTTTTTTTTTTCCTTCATAATTTCTCCATATCTTCTCATAATTGCAGAGAAATGCAGTGATACAAAAAAAAAAAAATGTACCTTGTCTTTCACTGCTAGCTCATATTTTGAAATACTTGATGTGAGGCAGAAAACATGTCCTTTAAACTCACTATTTTTTTCCTCTCCCTGATTTTGCATCTTGAATCTAAGGGGATGAAAACTAAATTTCCTCATCAGCAAAGAATTCTTAATGAGATGAATTGTTTATGCATCTTTTCATAATTTAATACTCAAAACCTTCAGAATTACCTGGTCTACAGGGATATTAAAATATATATATACTAAACAGCTGTTTTTCTTTATTTTCTGGTCTCGAAAACATTTGCAGATGCCAAAAGTATTCTGGGTACATTGTCTAACATGACAAAAATCTGGCCTACAATATTTTCATTAATTTTATTTTGTATATCTGCTTGACTGTAGAATTCCTTTTAAGACATTTTAGTATCAAAAAACCAACAAGGTCTGAATCAGGTCATCCAGTGAAAGTAAGATATGGGAAAGCACTATTAGATGGGTTAAATTTTAAAAACTTCTATTTTGTTGCTTGTCTGCTGTTAACCTATAGAGTTTATTGATTATAATAACAAGTCAGTGATTCAATAATGCTAACAGATCTCTTTCAAAATTAAAAAATTATTTTAAAATGTTGCAAAAGGAATAAATGGTATTTTTTTAAGCAGAGGGAGTAGGTTAGGAAGCCATCTTAAACGTGCACAGACATACCTTTACATTGCATTTTAATCAYTGAAGGGGAAACTGAAGCTTGGACAAAGTAAATTGTATGTGCAGGCAGAAATGTGGTTTGTTTCTGCAGCCAATTTAAATGKGATTAAACAGCTTTATATTTTGGTACACATGAAAATATTAAAATGTAAATATTTTCCCTATAAATAGTAACTGTCTTATTATTAACTTGCTGAACCTCTACTGGGCAGATATGATTTTCTGCTGCTCTCCCTAGTGTTTCACRGGTTTCTAATTGTTCTGCAGTGCACATGGTAGGATAAATTCAGCCTTTAAATCTTTCCAGTGGTCACTAAATTCTCTTCTGTCTTGCTTTTCTGCCAGAACAAGGGCGAGCTCTGTGTTCTCTGGAGACTTCTCTGGTGGTCTGTGAATCTGCCTRGTGGTATAATTCTGATTCTTAAATTCCCAGTTTTAAATTTGATTAAAAAGACAGCTTTAAGTACTTTAAATACCCTTCTGTTATCTGTTTTCTAGATAATGAATTGCTGTGGTTGGTCCTGTAATCAGTCACCAGTGGGAAGAGAGGTGATCTGTGCAGAAAAGTACTTTGTTTCCCGTAATAGTGTCTGAAAATGTGACTCGCACTCTCAAGGCTCTAATKGTTTTGGCTGGGTTAGGAAGTAGCTTTTCTGGGGTAATAATTTCATTCTTCATCTGGCATTCCTGTTCCTTACTGCGGAGGCACTGAAGTGCAATGGCACTGAACCTAGATGTGTTTGGTGTCATCACCATAGGATATCCGGGGACAAAGGGACAAAGTGTTGGCAATAGAATCTCCATAAAATCATAGAATAGCTTGGGATGGAAGGGACCTTAAAGATCMTCTAGTTCCAAGACTTTGCTATGGGCAGGGGCACCTTGCACCGGACCAGGTTGCTCAGTAGAACAACCTCAGTCTCACAGGCAATCATTTGCTCTGTGTGTAGATGTTTGGTGTTGCTTTGCATTTCTGAGTTGCCCAGGAGTCAGCAAATCATTAAAATTGGTGGTAAAACATCCTTCCATTCTGTGTTTTGTAAATATTTGTCATTTGATTTTGTAGAACATTGTGWAGTCTATGATTCTTTTCTTCTATTAAACTGGAAAACAGTATTCTGTCATACTGTTATACAATATTACAGCTATTAAATCACTAGATTGGGAGATCTACTCTGGTGATGACTCTGGATAGAATATGCAGGAAATCATCTCTAAAATGCCTACTTCACTTCTTAGGAGCTTTTAGGAAAAGCTTTTTCATTTTATCTTTTTTACCTCYTTCCCGTTATATACTTTTACAGGTCAGCCTGATCTGAAATATTGCTTCATGTGGGATTGATGGATTTCTGTCTTATTTTATTTGTTGCAGTCAAGAACAACCAATCTGGGAGATGTGGGGATGTCTTTCTAAGGGAGACCAAAGAGCTGTGCAGAATATGTTGAGTAGGCATTCCACACAAATGCATTTTAGAGAATTGCACAAGAAAATGCACATTCTAATCCTAAGGGGCCAAGGAAATGATACAATCATCACRCAGGCTTTTGATAGTTTAGTCAGTGGGAGAAAAATATCTGTAAACATGCTATCAAATTTACAGCTCATTGAAAGTGACAGAGAGATAAAAGAGGGGCTAAAATGATATAAATAGAATATGGAACATTGCAGGAATGTATAGCATTTAATCTTGTAAACACAAAAGCATGAAACATTTCTGCTCAGTTAATGATCCAAAGCTTAAGCCTGAGCCGTAATGCGTCTTTGCCAGACACAGCTATGAATGTAAAAGATAACATTGTCTAATTAGTTTGGAAGAGGCTTGATTTTTTTTTTTTTTAATGTTGGTATTGGTGATGAAAATCTTCTCTACATCTTCCTCTTTTTTACAGATGCTGTTTTCATGAAATTACACGCTTCTAAATTTTTATTGCTATTACATATAACATTCTGCTTTTTTCTGCTTTTATCTAGTTTCATAAATGTAATGGGTATTTCTCTTCCCTTATCCCTTTTATTCCCCTTTCCCCTAAGAAAAAGAAGATGGGAACGGAAAGTATTGTGAAATTGACTTGAAAGTTAAAATCTTTCAAATAACTGGTCCTGTCATTGACAAATCTTTTTCTTCCACTCTGGTGCTTTTCATGGTAATTTAGRACAAGTTTCAGAAATTTTACAATAATAAATACACTTCTGCTGAAAGCATACATTATACAAGCAATAATTTAAAACTGCTCATGACATCAATTATATTTTGTCATGGTGAAATATATAACACATTACACTTTATCAGCACAATGAAGAGATGCATTCCAGAATCATAAAGGTGGAAATCAAAATGGCCTTTCCTTTGCCTAATGGCTTTAATTGCAGGATACAGTAGAGCAAGGTTRCTCCTTTATTTAAAATTTCATTTTATCAACTGCCTGTAACCTGTCACAGTCTGCCCAGTGCATGACGGTTATACCATTCCCTTCAGTTCCACCTCAACARGCTCATGACAACGTGCCACTGGATTGTTTTCTTCTCTTCCTTCAGGAAGGGGCAGGTTCTGCATGCTACAGATTTATTAAAGTGCTGTCTAAGCTCCATTACGGATGAGTATTATCCATTAGACACTAGCTGTCCATCTATAGGCTTATCGTCCATCCATCCATCCATCCATCCATCCATCCATCCATCCATCCATCCATCCATCCATCCATCCATCCRTCCGTCCATCCATCCATCCATTCTCCACCAGAACTGTAATTTTTTTAGCAGAGTTCATAGAGCAAACAGAGCTGTTGAAATGTAAGAATGACTGCAGTGCTGCTTGCATGGTCTGGCCGTCACAGTGTGTTTTACTGTCTTGGCTCTGTGCCCATACAGATAAGCTTTGCAAAAATTGTTTTGAGAACAAATACCTTTGGCAAAGCTTCTTTCCCTGCATAGATTAAAGACTGTTTTGCTGTAGGAATATATAGAATCCTAGAGCATTCTGAGTGGGAGGGGACCCACAAGGATAATGAAAGTCCAGCTCCTGACCCTGCAGAAGACAACCCAAGAACCCCACCACACTCCTGAGATCATTGCCCAAAAGCTTTTTGAACTGTGTCAGGTGTGGGACCATGACTGCTCCCCTGGGAATCTGTGATTTGCAATTACTTTTGTAGTCATGGCGGATGCATAAAAATAAACTGTATTTATAGAAATCTAACTTAATTCAGTAGTTGGCCAAACTGTCCAATAGCTATACTTGCCAGAGGTGACCTGAAATAGGAAGCAAAAAACCCTGGTTTTCCTCTTGTAYATGCAATTAAAAATAAAGGGGAAAAAAAATGCATCCACTGTATGAAATGCAAGGTACCAGTGTGCAAATTATTAAAAAAAAAAAAWWTTTAAAAAAAATTAGGGTTTCCATTTCATTTGCAGATGCTTCTTAATCAATTAGGAGCAAAAATACCATTATTTTTTTTTTAAGTGAGAGACCACTCAGGAATTTAAGTGGCTCAGCAATGCTCTGGATGATCCGACCTACATCTGGATTTTTGGAAGGGATTTCCCAGAACGCAGACTGGAGGCAGCTGTACCCTYCTAGTGCCTTCAGAGGTCAAATATGCTTCCCAGTGGCAATACACCCTCCTCATTTTAACTTGCTCTGSTTTGGTGAGCAGAGAACCTGTTAAAACTATAAAACAAGGGAAAGCCTTGCCACGTTAAATATCCTTCCTATCACAGAAATGCCTTGAATCTATTCAATTTACCAGTGTGGCTATTTCAACACAACTTTAGAGAGAAAACCCCTAGGGAGGAAAAAGGATGTTAAAATATAAAAAAGGGAAAGATATAGATGTGTTTCAGTCAGGGAGCTGGCACTAAAAAAAAAGCTTATTTTCATTTTCCTGAAAAGGCTGTCTGTGTTTAATGATATTTATGAGCATTTAATTAAGAGCAATATCTTCTTTCTCAAGTGCTCCTCATAACCAAAATTCAGAGTAGCTTGTTCTTGTGGTACATCCATTTATCAGCTTTAGCCTTGAGCCTCTCAATGGCTCCATCACTTTCAGCTCATGGGATCCTCAGGATTTTYGATGCGACACAACATGGCAAAATTTAATGAAACAGAAAAAAAACAGAACCAAAACCACAACAAACATACAGCAAGGAGTAAATAGTTACTTACCATGGAATTAAACAGTCAGTTCCTTTGGGGAACACATAAGGGGACTAAACAAAAAAAGGAAATTCACTAACTATGTAGCTCTGAATGAATAAACAATATAACAGTTCAAGCCTATCATCTATGATCTTTCTTATAAAATACAAATATCAGATATTTAAGAGTRTTGAAAGGGCAATTGAGCTAATCTTTGAAAGCTGGTGTTGCTCTTTGGGCACAATGGTGTTTTCTTGGATAAACTGGTGCCAACAGAGAAAAATTCACTCAGCTTAGCTGTAACACAGAAATTGTACTAGACAATATAAGTTTACACTTCTGATTTCTCTGAGAAACAAGATTGTCCACATTCCACTTTTGAAACTTTAAAAAGAGAAAAAACCCACCCTGGCAACTTCCATTTATATGAATAGAAATAACAATTAATCATCAGGCCCTGCAATTATCTTTTTTGAGTAAGAAGGAGCAGGTCCAACTAGCTTGTAAAGAATGACTTTGTTATGGCTTCATCCTTGTAAACAGATTTGTCCATCAGCCAGTTGCATGTAATCCAGATAGGAATTTGAATAGGCAAGGATGTCGTGCTTTCCATAGGCTTGSATTTAAGGACTGGAGTATCTCCCTCCTCTGAGGAAAGGCTGAGAGCTGGGACTGCCCAGCCTGGAGTGGAGATGAATCAGGGTAGATCCTATTCTTGTGTATAAATATGGGAAGGGAATGTGTRAAGGGGATGGAGCCAGGATCTGTCTGGTGGCAAGACCGGAGCCGGTGGCACAAACTGRAACACAGGAGGTTCCTTCTGAGCACAAGGAAACACTTCTTCTCTGTGACCAAGGACTGGCACAGGTTGTCTAGACAGGCTGTGGTGTCTCCATCCTTGGAGATACTGGAAAACCACCTRGACAAGGTCCTGGGATGTAGGTGGTCCTGCTTGAGCAGGGTGGGTTGGATGAGATGACCTTCAGGGTCATCCAGTATCAGCCATTCTTTGATYCTGATTTATGGTTATGAAAGTTTGCAATGATAAATCAATACTCCTTTTTCCCCCCTTGCAACATTGAAAAGGTGGACATTTTGATTGATTTCACATATATGAGAATATTCCTCATTGATTTTTTTTTTTAATGAATTTAATTTGTGGTCCCACTTTTATACCTAACAGTTTCAAAATTTTGAATGTAGTATATTTCAAAAGTGTAATCAATCATTTTAAAGGTTTAGTAAAAATCTTAATGTATAATTTGATATACTATTACTCAACTATTCATATTGTAGTCAAGCATACATTCAATGCATTAACAATAGTGTACTAATGTGTAATATGTTCTACTCTTGCCTGTCATATTCTTGTTATACGCGTGAGTAAACTTTTTATTTTTTATTAAAAAAAATAAATATAAGCATTAGGTGTCTAAATATGACATTCTGCGTCTTGGGTCCAGAATTCTGCCTTCATCTGCCATATTTTGGGACCTAAATTTGGTGTAGGCAGTGATATTTTCATATAAGGTACCTCAAAAGTGTTCAAGGTTAGGCCACAAAAGTAAGAGAATAGTGCCTTTAATAGTCAGAAATGCCAAAACTTCTGTACCAATTAAACACAAACACAAAAGACCAACCTTGTTGGGAAACCTACTGGCTGGAAAAGTATAAACCCACAAAAATATGGACTTCACACTTTTGTCTTGGCACTGCATTCCAGGACAAGAGACTCTCTGACACGTTTTTCTGATGACCACAAGAGAAAGTCTGTAGTGATCTACAGTATTCTAGAATAAAAAGTAGTTATTTAAAATGTGCCTTAACATGACCCCTTCAGAGGAGGGTTGTTTATTATTAATAAGGTAATTTTTAAAATAAATTATTTTTTATTTGTTATTGCCTTTGCCAGTAGCCATTTATTAATTATAGGAGATACCCTACCTTTTTCTTTTTTACGTGGCTTTTAAAAAATAGTGATGTTATTGATTCAGGTAATCTATATTAATAAAAATCCCGATTCACTAGTTACATTCCAGCAGAACTATGTGCATCCTAGGCATGACTAAAGACACTRTTTAGAATAAAATCTAGGTCTGAAATGGAGAGAGAGAGGTGGTCGTTTCATTGAACATTTGCCTGCCACGTTATAATTCCTTCTAGGATTTTCATTCAAATATAATTTGCAAATTCTCAAACTGACTTCTCTGATATTTCAAATAACATATACTGAGCACAAGAGTGGTCAGGAGAAGATGAGGGGGATAAGTGATGCTCTGTGTGTTTGGGGAAGACTCTAACCTGAGATTTGTTTGTACAGGATGAATATCTGAGATGCTATGAAGTTCTTGCATAGTGTTCAAGGCCAGAACTGCTGGCCTTGCTGTTGACTCAGACAGATGAAGATACTGAGAGCACTGAACACCTCATAGGTGTTATTATGCTTTTATCACAGAAGTTTTACCAGACAAAAGATGACTCTGTCCCTYATTTTCATGAAATTGTAAAGTAAATGCAGTCCTTGGGAGATTGATGGCACTGAGGAGTGATGTCCTCTGTTGACCTGCAGCTTAAGTTCATCCCTTCAGCAACTCCATCCCAAGCTATAAATGCTCCACCATTTCAGCAGAGGAATTATCCTAGGGA